>LTDI01000378.1:0-47998 GCA_001654545.1 Fusarium agapanthi
GAAAGTTAGGTCAGGGAATGTACTTTACAATAGATATACCAGGCCTGGTATTCTTTTAGATAGGGTAAAGGAAGAAGGTTAATATAGCTACTAAGGGGTAAACCTACAGGTAGTATTTATACTACTTAATTAAGGTAGTAATTACACTATAGAGGCAAATAAACCTTTTTTAATTTTAACTTTTATAATTCTAGCTTACTATAGGGGCCTTACTATTTAAGCCTTTATTTAAAAAGTTAAAAGCTTAATAGCTTTATATAAAGCTAATAGTATTAAAAGAATAGTTAATTGTATAAGTATTAAGTTTTAATATACTTAACTTATATAATATTAACAATTTAATAATAAAGTTTAAATTAAGATGTATTATAAGTATTGACGTTAGTATTTAAACTTCTGGTTTTTATTAAATAATATTTTAAGGTAAATAGACAGGTTAACACTCTTTCTCTATCCTATACCCGCACTATGTTATAGCTGGGTACATAACGTTAAAGACAAGGCCCAGTCTAAATGCCTCAATGGTAGATTGATTTGTCGAATCTTGCGCTGGTGTCGGTTTGTGAAAATGCTCCCGACGGTCGTCCTTGCTTCCCTCTCAACACCATCGCTGTTCGGTGTAACAAATGCCGAGCGGGACAACATGTTCAGACTGACTCAGCAGTGGTGGGATCATTCTACCCCAGGGCACATGAGACTCTACCATTTTGGGCTTAGCAGTGCAGCATACCATGAAGGTTAGTACGGCCTTGGTGGAAGCTAACATGGGGAATCGTATTACAGTCGAAGTACGCGGATTCGCACATATATATATATGCTAAACTGTATGGTTCCCCGCATTATTGCAAGCTTCTCCGGAATTCTTTGAAGATCCAGTGGCACCATCATGGTTTTACCCCGGAAAAGGTCATTAAAAAAGACCAATAGGAAGTCGTGCTAAATAAGATGGGGAGTTTAAGCTTAGCTTGGGAGCTGTTTCGGGCCTTCCATCATGACTGAATGTCACGCGGCACTTCAAAGTCCAAACCAGTCCCAAATATACCTACCTCATGCAAGTCAGCTGCTACATAGAGTATAGTGTTGAAATGAAAGGGCCGATTATCTGATCTAGTTTCATTGTGCAGGCTATTGCTAGACCCATGGCAGACTACCTCTATTTACCGTTGGCTCTTAATGTCATACCGAGGATACAGACGACCTCAGAGGACACTTGAAGTATTTATATCCGTTCTTCTTATGCCTCTCGGAACTCACAATACGTGATACCAATCTTGCCATCATGGTTTTTTCGATCATCAGTATCAGTCTCGCGGCGCTCCAATGGAGTGCCAGTGTTGCTGCCCAGCATGTTATCAACGAGGACACTTTTTTCTATGGCCAGAGTCCTCCAGTCTACCCTTCACGTGAGAACCCCCCCCTTTCTGCTATTATTTAACTCACCTAACGAAGGAAATGAAAAATAGCCCTGATGACAGGAACTGGAGCATGGGAAGCGTCGTATGGCAAAGCCCTAGCCTTGGTCAACCGCATGACTGTGGAGGAGAAGGCAAGCACATAGGTCAGATTTCAGGAGTACTAGGGAGCTAATAAGCCGTCAATAGGTCAACATTACATCTGGCATACAAGGCGATACTGGGTGTAGTGGTACTATTCCTGCCATACCTCGGCTTGGCTTTCCGGGTCTCTGTCTCAGTGATGCGGGTAACGGTGTTCGGAACACCGATTTCGTCAGTTCTTGGCCTGCTGGTTTACATGTCGGAGCTTCGTAAGTATATCCTAAGTTAATCTTTATCAACAGTGCTGAATTGGGATACAGATGGAACAAGGATCTTACCCGTATGAGAGGATCTGGCATGGCCGGCGAGTTCAAAGCCAAAGGCATTAATGTCCTCCTCGGTCCAGTCGTCGGGCCTCTGGGTCGAGTCGTCCGCGGTGGGAGGAATTGGGAAGGTTTCGCTGTTGACCCTTACCTCTCTGGGGTGCTTACCGCCGAGACGGTTGCCGCTGTTCAAAAGGTTGGCGTTATGGCTAGCACAAAGGTGAGCAGCTTCCCATGCTACTGTTTATAAATCATCCGGTACTGACAGCTTTGGAGCACTTTGTCGGTAATGAACAAGAAACGAACCGTAATCCGAATGAAACCGTGCAGGCCGTCTCTTCCAACATCGACGATCAAACCATGCACGAGTTATATCTGTGGCCCTTCCAAGACGCTGTGCGTGCAGGGACTACCAATATCATGTGCTCATACCAGCGGGTAAACAACTCTTATGGCTGCGCGAATAGCAAAACCCAGAATGGGCTCCTGAAAGGGGAGCTTGGCTTCCAGGTGAGTCATGTTCATTCCCCCTGCTCCCGGTACTCAGCACGTTGACACGTAGTTCAGGGCTTCATTGTATCTGACTGGGCTGCCCAGCATGCAGGTGTTGCTACTGCACTTGCTGGGATGGATATGGTCATGCCATTCGGTACTCCCTTCTGGGGTGACAATCTTACTGCTGCTGTGCTCAACGGCTCCGTGCCCGAGCAACGCGTTACCGATATGGCTACCAGAATTGTAGCATCATGGTACCAGCTAGGCCAGGACACGGACTTCAAAAGTCCGGGTTTCGGCTTGCCACGAGATCTTTCGACGCCCCACCAAGCCGTCGACGCCAGAGATCCGTCGTTCAGATCTACTCTCTACCAAGGTGCTGTTGAGGGTAATGTACTGGTCAAGAACGTTAACTATGCCCTCCCACTCAAAGCCCCCAAGATGCTGACGGTCTACGGATACTCCGCCAAGAACCCCGACCAAAACGGCTTTGCCGCTATTCCAGGCGCCCCGGGAGTTTCTCAGTGGACCTTCGGCCTTGGCTCCGTCGCCGATCCGATCAATGGCTTTGCGGTGCTGAGTGGCGGATCTCCAAACCCTGCTGATATTGCTTTCAACGGCACCATTGTGTCGGGAGGTGGCTCCGGGGCTACATCGCAGTCGCTCATCATCTCACCATTTGATGCACTTGTGCAGAAAGCCTACGAAGACAACACCCAGCTTTTCTGGGACTTCAGCAAGTTTCCTGCTGCGCCAAACCCAGAGACTGATGCATGTCTTGTAATTGGCAATGCATGGGCCTCCGAGGGGTCTGACCGCCCGAACCTCCGAGATGATTATACAGACGGTTTGATCAAGAGTGTCGCAGGTAACTGCGCTAATACCATCGTCGTCTTTCATAACGCTGGAACGCGCTTGGTAGACCAGTGGATTGATCACCCCAACGTAACAGCTCTCATCTTTGGGCACCTTCCCGGCCAGGATTCCGGAAAGGCACTGATTGACATACTTTATGGCAAGGTCAATCCTTCAGGCAAGCTCCCGTATACCGTCGCCAAGAACGAGAGCGACTACGGCCATCTACTCGACCCAGACGTTCCCAAGGGTTCATACCTCAACTTCCCGCAGAGCAACTTTACCGAAGGAGTCTATATCGACTATAGACATTTCGACAAGCTCAACATTGAGCCTCGCTACGAGTTCGGGTTTGGACTTAGTTACACGACCTACAAGTACAGCAACCTGAAGATCAAGAGGCTTAGTGGTGCGAAGACAACAGCTTACCCTACTGGCCCTATCATGGAGGGCGGACAAACCGACCTCTGGGATATCTTGTTCAAGGTCACGGCCAGTGTCACTAACGCGGGACCAATGGATGGGGCCGAAGCTGCTCAGCTCTACGTTGGCATACCAGGTGCTGCTTTGAAGCAGTTGCGCGGATTCACTAAGCCATTCATCAAAGCAGGCAAGACAACACGAGTCCATTTCGAGCTCACCAGGAGGGATCTGAGCGTCTGGGATACTGTTAAACAGAAGTGGCTTTTGCAGAAGGGTGACTATGCAGTCTTCGTTGGCGCAAGTAGCCGTATCCTACCGCTTGAAGGAAAGTTGAAGATTTAGGTTGCAAGACTAGTGAAAGCAGCAAATTATGTATATCGGGTTAACAATGCTGCACAACGACAATCGAGGAGCCACTAGCTTGTTATCATCTAATTACACCACATTTAACTTGCAATTGCGAGATATCGAGAAAGTCGAGATATTGATCCAATCAAAAGTTAATAATCGCAATAGTATCTAGCTGCGGGAATAACAGGTGCCTACTTTGTACTGTATGTATATAAAGTTTGTTTCTCGGAGCTGATTACTGAGATCCATGCATTTATTGGGAGGAATGCCAATATGGCCATATCTAGTAGTCAATTGCGACGAGGGAAACTTGATGAGAATACTAGATAGCTCCTTTCGTAGATGATGGGTAACGTCTTGATGTTTACTACTGTTTATTGACTCCTGCTGTAAATCTCGAGATGTGATGCAGCTATCGATGTAATTGGCTGACGTGAAGATCCGAACTGATAAGATAAGATCAGCTGGCTCATCCCTCCGTGAAGAGCCGTAAGCAACTTCGAGGATAGACCTGGACATGCCACGCCATTGTCGCTTTGGTACGAGATATTGCAATGACGTGTTCTGGATTATCTGATCAGCCCAGGTAATATATCACACTTCAACACGATGTTCGCTGATTACACCGGGATGCTTAGTGACCAGGCCGTTGCTCATTTGCATGGCAAGCTTATTGGTCAGATGCAGTGAAGTGGAGGTGACCAAACCCCATCCCCACTCCTGCTTATCTACGATGAGATGACCAGATGATCCTTAGTAAGTTGCCCGCTGGAATAATTCGAAAGAAAGAAGCAAGTATGGTGATTCTGTTTTGGAAAGCATAAGCAGATTCTATTGATGAATCAAGAGCCCGAGATGTAGCTAAGACCGTTGACTTTAGGGCTCTTATAAGAAGGCCACTATGAATACAATATCTTACAGAGGAGCCCACCAACTGTCAACATTCAAAGCATAGAGGAACAATCAGTATATAATCCGACTTACTAGCATCATACATCGCTACTATGACACCTTCCCTAGAACACGTCTTTACAATGAGGATGTATACATCCCCCGACAAAGCCCTCGTCATTCCCGAAGCCAAGGGCAACAATCATCGCATTGTTGCTTTCTTGACGCACGGCCACATCAAAGGCAGTGGCTTTGAGGCAGATCTGCTCCCCGGCGGCGCTGACTGGATTTTGGTAAGTCCGTTTTTACGTAGGTATCAAAGACGAATGCTAACCATTGAAAAGCGCGATCCTGATACAAACACCGGACATCTTGACGTCCGGGTTCAATTCCGATCAAAAGAAGGCCACGGCATTTATATCCACTTCAAGGGTGTTCTGCAGATTGATGAAAAATGGATGGAGGTTTTTACTGGGGGACCAAAGGCTCGAACTCTCGAGTTTGGAGAGAACGAATGGCTGGGATCTCCTATCATTGAGACCAGCCATCCTGACTTGAAGTGGGTAGAGCGCTCCGCTTTTGTCAGTGAGCTGCGTTGGTTTATTGATGATGATGGGTCTGTTGCTGTCGAGAATGCTGTTTACAAAGTCAAGCCGAGCGGATTGTAATCTTTGGCGAGATGAATTTTGTCTATGGCTTTCAATGCATTGGTAAATTGATCTTTACAATAACAAGTGATTAAGTGGCATGTGTAATGGTTGATCAATGTTTAATACAAATTAAGGGGAAAAATGGAAGATATGACACCCCTAAGTGTTTTCCCAACTATTAAATTTTATTTTATTTTGGTCAATGATTAAAGAAGTCAACAGCCGCATTGCATGACACGACAGACATTAAGTCGTGTTTCCCAATTTCATGGTCTAGGTTAGCTTTCCCGCGGGAGTCAGCGTCAACGTGACCGAAACTCTAATTACCTCCGTAAATTTTCTAATTAGCTCACCTAGGGGGCTGAGTAATCCTCTCAAAGACCTGGTTAGTGCTCACGCGTCTGGATCATCGACGCCCTTTCAGGCGGCTGACTCAACTGTCATCCTTATCTCTTCAATAAATCCCCAGAAAATGTCTACAAGCTCAGAGAAAGAGAACTCGACGACGCCAGAGTCGGACTCTAGAGTACGGCAGTTCCACACTCGCAGTCGAACAGGCTGCTCCAACTGCCGGACCCGCCGGAAACGATGTGACGAGCAGCGACCGCAATGGTATGGGCGATCCCGAATCCTTGGCCCCCACTGTAAGCTGGGATCCGTTCACTAATGGGGAAAATGTAGTCACAACTGCGTCAAGGGTCGGAGGACCTGCGTATATGCGCCTCCTAAAATCCCATTAAGGGAACGGAGGGCGCAGCAGAAGGAGGCTCGTCCGTGGGATCAAACGCCTTGGGAGCTCGAGCAGACTCCAAAGGAGATGGTATACTTGAAGAAGACTAACGTTCCTCCTCGACTAAGCTATTTGAGTCATGATACGGGGTTTAACAAGTTGGCTGTTGCCATGCCGCTTAAATCTCACGAGTTGTTTCAATACCGTCAGTTGCCATGAACAACTGTATTCTTATGGACGTGCTGACTTATTCAGTGTTTGAATCGAGCCGGACACCAAAGACAACATCAAAAATACCCGGTACAGAATAGTTAGTATACCTGTCGATATCGACATCTGTCGCTCACCAAAACTAGTCTCGCGCGTACGATAGATAACCCATGCGCGCTCCGAAGTGCCATCCTCATGGCCGGAATGCATTTCTCCTTCCAGTTCGGGGACCTCGCTACGTTCGAGTCCACATTCTTATATCACAAAATCGAAGTGATGCGCATTATCAATCGTTGGATCGCGTCGGGGGACTATAAACTTGAAGCTGCGATTATTAGAGAAATGGCCACCTTGGCTTTCACAGAGGTGAGATACACTACTATACGCTCCTCTTGATAATAAATTTCCTAATTGAGACTACAAGGCATGTCATGGAGAGCTCGTTGCTGCCGAGACTCATATCAGCGGCATTCTGGCGCTGAATGAAACTGCCCGACCTGGTAAAAGTGATCCGACACGTTCTGATTGCTGTTCCACCGATCGAGAACTAGCCAACCGTTATTTCGTTATGTGAGTCGCTATGAAACCATCCATTTCAACGCACCGTCCCTCTTGCTAACATATCATAGGTCGTATGTCTACATTACGGGCCTCAAGAGTCTACTCAGCGGGATTTGTCGAACTGGCGGCCATGGCAGCAGCCTCGGTGCTGTACCTAGTCGGAATCTTCTCAAGCTATCACATACATGGCACATAAGCGAAGCCATGGAGAATCTCGGCTTCAAACTCCAAGCCATTCGTCTATTCCCAATCTTTTTCAGCCCACTGCCGCAGGGAGCACGCCTCAAAAACGCAGACGGACAAGTTATCGTCAACTCCTTACGAGATTTTACAACTGAGCAGGATCGTATGTTCAAAGAGACGGGTATAGAAACAGCCGACGGAAAGTTTGAAGGTTTCTGGCGCAGAGGTCCTGCGTCAAGGGTACTGGGAGAATTTGTCATAGTACATATCGAATCTATTTCCGTACCTGGGAAGAAAGAGGAGAGCCATAATATGACTCCATCATCATTCGTCGGACCGTGGTGCGGATTAACTATAGCCTCTATCTTCTACATGCAGGATGTTCTCGGGGCGCTGGAGTATGTCGATAAACGTATTCACAAATACGCGGTTACATTGCTCCAACACCATGTCGCCAAGGCACTTGCCTCGAAGGATACACCAAGGAACGAGGCGTTCATGTTTTGGCAGACGTTGGTGGGGCTTATAGCCTCCCTGCGAGCTCTCAAGGACAATGAGCAAGATAGAGGATTGTTATCAGCCAGGAGGTTCTTCGAGGAGGCTTTGAAGCAGCAAACAATGACTTTAGGAATCGCGACGTGGTCACAAGCAAAGGGGACGCTACGAAGGGTAGCATGGCCAATGGGCACTGCTGGTCGAGAGTTTATAGAGGAGCTATGGGAGGCTACAGTCACTAAGCTCCCTAGAGCTTAATTATAAAGAGTTAATTATAAAGACATTGAATTTAAAAAAGGTAATAAACTTTCTAAATAAATAGAGACATAATTCAGTCTTAAAATATTAAAAGTTAACAATAGCTTAACTTTAAAGTTTTTTTTTAAAAAATTAACAAATCTAAAGATTAATAGAATATAAAATCTTTTATTAGTAATTAGCTAGTAAAGCTTTAAAATAATCTTAAGTTAGGTACGGAGTACCAAGAGAGTGGGGTGAATATGCACTAATCGGAGCACAGACGCTAAGCTGAGCTGAGCTGGAAGGCTCCCATTTCATCCCTTTCGCAGCCTGTTTGGCACCTTTCACCTTTTCATACCTAACTAATTTGCGCCCGGGGACGTTTCAAGCTTGCGACATAGCATTATACCCCCTCCATCTAGGATCGCTTTTTTCCATCACGAAACTGTCGAGGCTACCAGAAACATTCTCCCTGCTCATAACGTGCTTATTCCCCGCATTTCCGTCTAGCAACCGCGTTTACTACCACCCGAGGAACGATAGATTCGACTGCATCATATGGAGAAATAAAATATACGTTGGACTAATGGAGTTCTACCACCTTTCTACACTTGCCCAAAGCAAGGCCGGATGCAACAGCCGACGTCACATTCAACACATTCTGGATGCTACCTACCCGCCCGTTGATGAAGCCGGAGATAATTGCTTTGCTGAATATGAGCGACGGGAGAGAGAGGGGGGCATCTTCTTCTCCATCCACGCCTTGATGTCACATTTTAGTCAACAGGAGACTCTTGATGACCTCCTTAACTGTATATGTAAAGATTGCGACAACGCTCGCGATACTCCCAACCAGAAACTGCCAGTATCGGATCACTCGAATACTCTTCGCAAAGAACCATTATTTCTGGCCCTCATGGTGTACCTCGGAAAGTTGCACTACATATACTTCTGGATGAAGTGGGGGGTATCCTGGAGATCCCTAAGTTGCCGCCCCGAATGCCCAGACAACCATCAGCCTCGACTTGCCGAATGTCCAAGCAATAGCCAAATCAAAGAGGTATTGCGACTTCCTCGAGACAGGCTCATGTTCCGAAACTTTTACGATCGTGCTCTTGAGATGTTCTCCCCAGTGGTTCACCAAATACCGGAAAGTCAGATTTGCCCATATTCAGAATATCATGATCTCAAGAGGTTTCCGTATCTGGAGGAGAAATCGCGCATCACACAGGGCTCGTTTGGTGTCATGAAGAAACTCGAGATCATGCGAGACTATCTGCATCCGACAATGCGTGCTCGCATGAAGTCCTATTCCAGTGGCGACAAGGTACGCTCAAGGTTACAGCGCCTTCGCCCAAAATGTTTTTATTGACAGTTCGGATAGTTACTCTTTGCGTTGAAATCAGTCAAGATAATACCTAATGCTCCACTGGTGACTATGGAGCATGACGTTCTCAGCATGGTTTCGCGAATCCCCAAGCCCGCATGTGACAACATCGTTACTCTCATGGCATGCTACAAATGGAAAGATTCCATGCACTTCTTATTTCCATTTGTTGAGGCAGACCTGAGCGACGTGTTGCGCAATAGCAACAACCGATGTCCAAATCATCTCCGAGAAAAGCTTGCAGAAGGTGACATCCTTGTCGAGCACTGGCTATGGAAGGAGATGGAGGGTGTCAGCCGAGCTCTCAGCGCTTTTCACAATAAGATGAAGAACCCCTTCAAGGACGTGAAGGGAGAGGTCGTGGCACTTCATTTTGACTTGAAACCTGCCAACATTCTCGTCACGAGTGACAGGAAACTGAAGATCACAGATTTTGGACAGTCCATCATTCAGATAATTGATGATAACAAGGAGAAAAGCTTACCGCACAACACCGGTCATCCTCGATACGAGCCCCCCGAGGCTCGACCAAGTTCACAGCATTTGACTAAAAGCTCGGATGATGAGCTCATGGTGTCTCTTAACTACGATGTCTGGTCATTAGGATGCATTATGGTCGAGGTTCTCATCCACCTTTTTGGCAAAGATCTCCATGCCTTTGATAGGGCACTGGCAGGACTTCAAGAGATCGATAAAGAGCCAAGTGTCTCAAAGCAGGGACGCTTCTTCGAAAAGCCAAATGGGTTACAGCCGTGCGTGACAGACGCGTTTCAGATGTTCGAAAATGAGTTTCGAAACGACAGCGCTCAGACCGAGTACATGAAAGACGTCATAAGCTTGCTGAGACATATGCTTGACCAAGATAAAAAGAACAGAGCATACTCATCAACAGTAACACAGAAACTAGACGAGGCCAGAGCAAAGTTCGAAGCTATACATACCAACGGGGATTCCCTTGTCGTCGCCGTGGATAAACACGGATTCCAGGATAGGAAAGGGTTCAAGGAGCTCGGGTGGCATAATGGAGCCGAAATCGTGTCGTTTTCCGAAATGTGAGTCTCAACGTCCTATCACAGCTGACCCCATCACTGACTCCAATATCTTTCAAGGGACGGAATCACATTGGATTTGATAGCTCAGAAACCAGGAAGATCAACCAGCCACAATACACCTAGTGCATCCTGTCGAATAAGTCTATGGTCAAAAACCATAAGAAACGGTCATATCCCAATGGGAATCAAGATCGGCCTTGTGTGGGGAGTTGAAGATGGAGGCAATCCCAGAGTGAGACAGACGATATGTATTTCTCCTTGAATCTTCCGACGAAACAATAACACTGATAATTTTTCGTTTCATGGTAGTCAACCCTAGGGAATGGTGCTTTGCACCCACGTATGTTTTCCGTAACGCGGCGAACACTACCGACTGTTTTGACTGTATTCTCTTCCCGCAAATGGGAACAGAGACAGCTAGCGAATTTGACTCTGCATTCAAATTTGGGTTTTCATCTCAGCAAGGTAAAGACCCCAATGAACTTCCATGCCTCGAGTAACTCGAGCACTGCCATGATCATTATTGACTTCCCAACGACAGATGTTCTCTCTTTCCAGAGCGCTCTCTTCCAAAGAGGAATTTCACCTCCTGTTAGGTATACTATGAAGCCTGCGGGTCTAAACGTTTTTGAATGTGCTGAATTGTTTCTAGCATTTCAATCCCAGAATTGACGTTAAAACATGTAAAGAAACATGAGAAGAAGGCCCCTAAAATATACCACCAACATGCATACATACAATGTTGGGCATCGCAAGGACCAAAGATTGTTCAGTCACGGAGTGCCGAAGTGAGAAGAGACAGGAATCAGCCAAGAGGTTCCATCGATTCATCATCAACCGGATTGAGTGAATATAGTAGAAGAACATCAGAGAGTCCTTGCGAAACCTTCGTTATCCTCTTCGAAGACTTGCGTCCTTTGGTGTTTACTTGTAAGTTGTCAACTAATAGTTAATGATTCTGTTAGTTTACTAATCGTTCTATAGTAAAGAAACGTCCAATAAAGATCACACAGTCCAATTCGACAAGCATACAGATTCATAAGCGAACCGACGATTCTATCCACGTAATCCACCCGTCACTATGTCAGGTTCGGAAATTACAAGATCCTCCCACGGCGTTCAGACTGCCATGCCTTCCAGTAGACCCCGAACCTGAGAGGCTGTTGTATCACAATAATGCAGGTCTTCTTCTCAAGGTTCGTACCATTGAAATCAATTTCAAAAGTCCTCAAGGTAAGATGCAGTATCACTATTTTCACACTTTTGCTAAATTTAATCAGATCTGGAAGTGTTCAAGAGCGCAACAATAAGTGGATGGACTTAATAGAAAGGAATGACCTACGTACGTGCTGGAGACCGATCTGGAGCTCGTGACGGTTTAGCTAGACAATAAATTGTTCATTGGCCTTCTCTCCCTTTTCCCGCGCTGTCTGGATAAACTCCACAAGTATGTAGATTAGCATCGTAATGCTGATGAGAGGGATGGCTAAAATAGCATAGATCTTCAGGTCAGGATCTGCGGACCACTTCATGGGAGAATCATGCTTTATAGTTATGAAACCCATCTGCACGAAGTCCTAATCAGTGTCAGATGTATCCTCATGACTGTCAACCTCGACGGAGACATACGGCTGTAAAGGCAGCTGGTACGAACACCATTGCTAGCACCGTCAGGGTCTTGACAACCCGGGCTTCCCTACTTGATTTATCTGACAGGTGGACGATGGCAGAAGTATTGCGACTAGTCATTGCTGTGCTTGTCCTGTTGAACTCCCCATTTCTCATCGATACGGTGTCTCTGAGCTGCGATAGTTTAGAAGACGGAAACTATACTGACATGTTAGACTGAGATAACGTACCTGGTCCGATATAGCCTTTGCCCGCTCTAGAATTGTTGAAGCATTCGGCAAATTAAATTCGTGTTCACTCTGGACATCACATAGTTGCTTCAAAAGTCTTGCGAGGGAATCTGCTTGTGAAGAGGTCTGCGGCGTAACTGTTTCGAGGTCTCGGATTTTCTTCTGGAAACACTTCATGGTTAAAATGTTCAGCTGAATAATATTAATCACTCTTCGAAGCTGGTCAGAGAGATATTGAAGTGATTTAAAGTCATTGGTAGTGCTGCTGAGAGCGTCAAACTCGTTGAGCTTGTCAGGCTCCACGCCAGCCAAAATGACACGCTTGAACTAAGAAGTATTAGTTAAATAGCCTGAGATCAGAATCCTTGAAACTAACTACTTACCAGCTTATCGATCTCTTCATCAAGATAGTTGATGAATTGGTGCAGATTATGATCCACACTGCTAAAACATGTTATGTGAAGATTGGTCCAGTCTTCGATGAACTGAGAGCGCTCACGGCTTATCTTCAGCACGCTTGAGCCAAGAAATTTCTTGACTGCCAACGGGAGTCTGATGAGAATATGAGTGAGCTTGTTCTCCTCAACCGAGACTTTCTGGTAGATGAGTGTATGGCGTATGGACCAGGGATTTGATCCTGGTCTGGCGCCGTCCCTTTTTTCGATGTACTTGAGAAGGTAGCTGCACTCTACATCGCGACATGAGCTCTCGAATATGAGAAAAAAATAAAAAGCTTCTACTCCCATATAGTAATGCTTACCAAAAGAGGACAAGATCCCAGCACTGCTAACCCTGGCTTCCAAGTTGAAGCCAGCAAATCCCTCGTCTCGTGGAAATCTCTTGCCGCCAAATGCTGTCATGTGACGATGGATCTGGGGAAAGACTCGCAAAGCTGATAATAGCGTCCTGGCTCCGCTCTGCGTGACTGGTAGTTGACTCCAACCATAAGCTGGGTCTAACAAACTGAGGCTGGTTAGAAAGCTTCTGAAAAGAGGTGCAGATTATGTCTATTCCGCCACTGTCAAATGCTAGGGATATTTACAAGAAAGAGGCTTGAAAGTCCCCGTTTGTTCCATTTTGACCCTCTTCTGATTTTGAGGTTGATGGAATACTGTGAAAATTTGAGACATGTTCTTCAAGCTGATTTTCGCTCGTCAAACAAACATCTTGGGTCCCTAGTCCATCCTTATGTCAGCCATTTATTCGAATACGATCGTGTCCAATGGAATAAAAGTCTGAGCCCTACCTTGCGAAGTGACCTCTGCGACTTCAACCTCAAACAATCCGTCTGTGGACGAAAAAGGCTGCTCGCCACTAACCGTGATGATCTCTGCAATCTGTGTAGTCCGTACGTCATCTTGAGTGCAGTACGGCGACCAGACTTTGTCGGCGGACATTGTGACTAGTAGAGATGGACTAACAATGTTAAACCGGGATATATGTTGGTGGTAGCTTTTGCCTTGGCTTTGGGGACCGCAATTGATATAAGGTGGAAGTAGTTATGGAGGCTGACACAGAACGCCTTAGTTGTAAGTTATTGTACATTATTCGCTGTTAGCCAGGTTTAGTATACTGTATTATATATAACTACCTACCCAAGCCTCAAATTCTAACGTTAAAGGGCGCTAAATTCTTACGGGGCTTACTAAATCGTATATAATTTTCTTAAAAAAAAACCTTTAAACTTTTATAGTAATTAACTTAAAATACTATTTTTAATAAAAAAAGAAATATTATAAAAAGTTTTTATAAAAAGACTTAACTATAATAATATTCATATATAAAAGAGTTATAATAATAGCAAATGATATATAATATAGCCAACTACCTAAGCGTCTCTTTGTTTCTCCCCTGCTACCCGCTCCATTCCTTGGCTTGGTATCTTGAGTGTCATTTGACCTAACGACAAGAGGTACAAGTCCCAAAGGTGCGCACACGCGTGGGGCGCGACTTGAGCTCTAGCTGAGTCTGTTCACCCTGCATATTGAGTCAGCCATGAATGGACACTGCCCCCACCCTATTGGGGGTAACTGAAAAGCCAACGCTGGGCGATGCTTACGGGTGTGATCGCTCTTGGTGCTGTGACCTGCCAGTAGCCATTCTCGCCGTTTCCAATTTCCTATGTGAACGCTATTAGCCATAGATGTCCGCCAACCGTGAATGTAGGTTTTGCAGGGCGATGCGAGAGCCTATTCTGACCTACCTCGCAAGACCAGGAGCCTGATTCAGCCCCCCCAAATGTAAGGGCCAACCAATCCTTCAGGATATTCTCTCGTACGTAATGGCTCAGTGCCGTGGTGCAAGGCATTTTGAAGTTGCCAAAGAGTGGGTTGGAAAAGAAATTCGGTGAACTTGTATTGTACCCTTTGAAAGGTTCTACTGCCCCTAGATATGTGTCTTAGTCCCACGCATCCCAGTTCCAAAACTTGAAGCAAGCCTCTCTGTTGCTGCCTAGAACCGCTCAACAGACCGAAACAATCTCAAATTGCGGCTGAGGGTTGAAAATGCGACGTGGGATTCAATATTTACAGAGGTGTTCTGTCTCCTATTGGGCGCCTCCAAGCCACGGCGGTTAAGCGACTGTTTATGGAGGCTTGGACTCTATGCCTTGTTGCGTAAGCCCAAGAATAATGGTTGAAACTGCCTCCTGATAGGTTCCAGTCAGCCACCAGCTCCAATCAGGTTTTGGTCGGGCGAGACCTGAGAGCCTGATTTCAAAGTGACATAGCACACCATAAAAAGTCTGCAGTTGGATAAGTATCGAGGGTTGAAAAGGCCGCCAGCCACTGTTACACAATAATCCAACCCGTTTCTTTTTATCACACCGTACCCCACCATGCAATGTGACGGTGCAGCCTGAGAGCCAAGGGTACAACAGAATCTCCCCATCACGCACCCAGTTCACCCCCTCCTCCTCTCATTGCCGCAGGGGATTCGTATTTTTTATATTCATCAAAAACGCAGGCTTCATCGTTTTCCTGAAAAGAAAAAACGGCATTGGAGACTTCATTATGGCCGAAGAAGACCCAACCTCTTCTGTTCCTCGAGAGCACCATGCCCCTTTGCCTCCCTTCAATGCCGGGCCATTCACTGCACGGGCTCCTCGAGATGAGGAGCCGTTCGAAGCTTGGGAACAAGGTCTGGGATTTTTTGATGTCTTTTCTCTCATTGTCAACAAGATGATAGGAACTGGCATTTACACATCCCCAACTGCAGTCTTCCTTCTGACGGGAAACAAGAGTCTTACCCTGGGACTGTTTGCTGTTGGCTTCTTCTACTGTTTGATGAGGTTCGTACTACATGCTTCTTTACTATATATACCCATTGTACACTCGTTTATGCAATCAAATTCTTATTCAATCTACACTCGCTAACAGAACAACAGCACCGCTATTTACCTTCAATTCGCAGAGGTACTCCCGTACAACGGCGGAGAACTAGTCTACGTGAGTGCCCTTTTCTTTGATACCTCTTGGCTCTGGACTGATGGGAGTAGCTCAATGAAGTCACCTCGCATGTCAAACCAGACCGTGTCAATACCATAGATTGCTCGTCAACGCAGGAGCAGAACGGGGAGGCCTTGAGAGAGACCAATGGCTCCACGATTCAATATACAGAAGGGAACAGGCTGGCCTCCAATCTTGTTCAGAGGCTCGCACAGCTACGTCGCAAGTTGTTGGGCGATGGCTTGCTAGCCCACATCATCTACTCTCTGATGTTCATTGTTTTCTTCAACTCTGCAACTAACAGCTTACAGTTTGGCCGGATGGTCCTTATGTGCATCAATGCACATAAGATTCACAGGAGTACGAGTGATACAGTCGTCGATGGGGATGATGTAAGTGCAACCAACATCGATGCTGATGTCAATCATGACCTTATGCGTTTTATCGGAGTCACGATTCTATCCATCATCTGTCTTGCACAGTTCTTTTTCCCTAGCTGGGGTCGGAAATTGAACAAGTTTCTCGCTGTGGCCAAGATAGGCTTCCTTGTAGGCGTCATAATTGTAGCCTTGGCTGCACTGTCCAACAACATTGAAGACATAAAAGGAAAAGCTGTTCCTCGAGCTCAAGATTGGCTGGAGTGGCATGGCTCTCCTTCCAAGGTCCAATTTGCGAAGGCATTGCTTGCCGTTTTATTTAGCTTTGAAGGCTGGGAGAATGCTACCTTTGTGAGTTTCTTTCCTTTGATCACGCTGCAACCAGGGTCACATGCTACAGTTGATGTGATGCTAACTACGGCCCCCCCTGGTAGGTTGCTGGAGAAATTCCGCCGAGGAAGCAAAAGGTTCTACGTGTGGGATTTATCTCAGCTGTTTGGACTGTTGGAGTCCTCTATCTCATAGTTGTGGCTGTGGTGGTGAGTTGCTTCTACTGCTGAAGCTACTTCCAGAAGATTAGCTGATTTCAGCTAGCTCAATTCGGTTCACTACGATGATTTTCCTAAGGGGCATAACCGCAACTATCCTCCTATCGTGCGTAATCATCATTCAACTACTCGTCATCCTTGTCACCTCTAATATTTCCCTGACTCTTAGCTCTCGCGTAACAACCCTACTTCAAGGCGGGCTTGGCCAGTTATCATCGCCATTTCAGCGTTCGGTAGTCTAAATGCCATTGTTTATACTTTCTCTAGAGGTAACATGCTGCTCTCAATGCCATGCTACTGCTAACACCTATTCAGTGAAACAGGTCATTGGTCAGGCTGAAGTCCTACCATGGTCCCGATATCTTAAGCAAGATGACTGTATAAAACGGACAGAAAGACCAAGAGGAGATGACTTTCATTACCGGTCTCCTCAGGGTGGATTGATTGCACATTGGTTATTCACGGTCCTGATGATTGGTGTCTCAGCTTCAATCAAAAGTACACTTGAATCTGTTGGACTGCCAGGCTACATACAGACTTACACACACTGCTTCATCCTTAGTAAGTAGGCATCATTCTGTCTAACATAAATGCCATGCTGACCTATTACGTAGTGGTTCTGGGACTCGGTAGTCTCAATCTCAGATCTCGGCAGGAAGCTCTTAGTGTTTCCGCAGTATCGCCAAATCGGACGGGTAGCTTCTTCGATGCTGTAGTCCTTGTGAGCACCCCTTTTTATACTGGGCTCAATTTGACCATCCTGGTCGTCGTCGCTATTCCCCCATACAAAAGCTCTGATCTTAGCGGGGACGCGTTCCCCGGATGGGGATTTCCTACCATTGTAGCAAGCGTACTCGTACTTGGCACTATCTATTACTTGTTGTTTTTTGGAGCCGCCTGTCACTCATACGAGCCTCTAGCAACGAACGATGGCAGCGATGAAGAAGGTCCAGGGTCTCGTGTTTATAGCGGCATACTGTCACCAAACAGCCGGTGGAATCTTATGCAATACGCTGGAGTTGAATGCCGGATCTTGAAAGACTATTCTTACAAGGAACTTGAAAGAGTGTATCGATTCGGTCGACGATGGGAGATGATATATGGTATCAAAGGGGTTGATGACGATGTAAGTGTCTGATCTGTTTGCCTATCAAGGTAAAATAGACTTCCCTCACAAGCCAACTGACACTTGTTTCTATAAAAGACACCTGGTGTAGCTCCACCACAAGATGGCACAACATTTGCGATGTTCCTTTACTGGGTATTTGGCGGTACCCGACTAGAGAATGACAGAACCCCGTGGGCTAGATTCAAAAATCGGGTTGGTGAGGCTCTTAGTTGGTAGCCGTGGAACAAGAGCAATCTTGTCAATCGACATGGGTCTGCTCAGTTGATGGACACCACAAAGTCAAGGTGACTAATCGTGTGCGGCGAGGACTTCCTTAGGAGAAGCAGTATCTACACTCTACGCAGCATGCCTCTAGCTTCGCCTCAATGTTGCTCATTGCGCTTTCTTTTCCTGGTCTCTCCGACGTAACCCTAGCCCTGACTGCGATAATTAGCCTGTTGTCGGCCTGCACCAGCGGTGTACCAGGGGTACTGTCGGGTCTGATCGGTTGCTTGCAATTGTACTATGATTGGCTTTGTTTGAATAATGGCTTATTTTCCTGCCCGTCCAATGTGGTAAAACGGTAACGGTGTAATGGGTCAGCAAGGGATAATAACTCTATTTGCAATACAGTTTAGGACCTACCAGTTACCCTCAGTGTTTTTTAACAGAAGTTGAATCCTATAAGTCTTGCTTTATTCGGAAGCATTTTGAGGCCAAGCAGTCGGAATATACAGGCGTTTCTTGATTTTAACTAAGTATCAAATTGCCATAAATAACAATCGTAAGGTCAGATTTAGTAACCAAAAGCTACAAGCTGCAATATTTGTGAAGTCTAGTTTGCTGCCTTTTATACCGCTCCAAAGATGCATTATTGCTATGGGAGGTCTTATTGGGCTATGCCTAATCCCAGCATAAGTTCTGCATCTTTGGTGCAGAAGGGATCCGAACGGTCGTAGGGTATGATTGTGATGGTGAATTAGGCAGCTCGAATATCATCGCTACCCAGATCATTGTAGGAGGCGGCACCGCTGGAGGAGCCCTTGCCACCCGCCTGAGCCTTGGCCTTCCCAAGTCTAGGATCCTTCTTCTAGAAGCAGGCCCAGACGCTCTGGACGATGTGCGCATCAACGTACCAGGGATGCGCGGTTCAATCTTGGGATCATCGCTCGATTGGAACTTTAGTTCTATCGCTCAGCCTGGCCTCAATGGGCGGCCCATTAACGTCAACCGCGGCAAGGTTCTCGGCGGCTCATCTGCTATGAACTTCCTATGCTATGACCGAGCTGCGTCCGCTGAATATGACGCGTGGAGTAAGCTCGGAAGTCCAGGCTGGAACTGGGATACCATGATTGATGGTATGAAGAAGTCTGAAAACTTCACGGGCAACGATGGCGACGTCCATGGTCTCTCTGGCCCCATCAGCTCTACCTACAATCGCATCGTCCCGGATGTTTTGAAGCCATGGCAGTCTACGGTCAATAAATTGGGCATCCCAATCAATGACGGGGGATCTCTCGGTGGAAACCCTGTCGGAGTCATGTTCCAACCCACCAACATTGACATGACCAACTACACCCGGTCATACAGTGCCAACAGCTACCTGCCTAAGGCTGGGTCTAATCTAAAAGACAAGACGAATGCCCATGTCGCCAAAGTTCTCTTTTCCTCCAAGAAGAGTAAGAGTTTGGTTGCTACTGATGTCGCTCTCCCAGATGGCTCTAAGATCAAGGCCCGCAGGGAGGTTATCCTTTCGGCAGGTTCTATTCAGAGTCCGGGACTGCTCGAGATGTCAGGAATTGGACAAGCCGAGATTCTTGCCAAAGTGGGAATAAAACAATTGCTCGACCTCCGAGGCGTTGGTGAGAATTATCAAGACCACCTTCAAACCTCCAATACATATATCCTGAAGGAAGGTTAGGAGTCCTTCGACCAAATGATCTTCAACCCTGAGGGGGCGTTGGCGAAGGAGCAGTTCAACCTATGGCTTGAGAACAAGGTATCGCGGTATGATTATACTAGCAGCGCCTACGCCTTCTTCAACTGGGCCCAGGTCAGCGATGACGTACAAAAAAAGATGAATCAAGTTGCAAAGGACGGCTTTGCTATCAATGGCCCTGTCGTGGACAAAAAGAAGCTTGAGTATCTGAAAGACGCTTCTATTCCGCAGCTGGAGCTGCACAGAAGATTATCGCTGCGGAGAATAAATATGTTAGGGGTCAGTAAAGAACGACTTGACGCAAGCCTCAATAGCGAACTAAATGCTTAAGCTCTTAATTAAAATTATTCCTCTTTGGAGATCAAATAAAATATATGGGAAAACTAAGGGTTTTCTGGGTATGTCTGCGTATCTTAGCAATTTAGTCAACTACTGTTATTAAGGACTAAATGAAATATATATTCCTAAAGAACCCAGTATTGATATCTATTCTGAATTTCATTTCCATTCACCACAAGACTCCGGACGGAATAATTGGCCAGCTGGCGCTATAATAGCCTCTTAGCTGATAGTGGCTATCACAGGGCTTGGTGTAGGTGGGCGACTGACCACGTCGCGACAGCTGCACCAGGCAAATTAGCATCTAGAGGCATTCTCGAAAGGCTGGCAGTTACAGGCAATAAACTCAAAAGCGCTTGGTAAGTCGAAGCGGCGGCTGAGGAGAACTGCGCCATGGCAACGAGGGAAAGTCAATAGGCAACTATAGAAATTTCTAAGTGTTGTATGTTTTCCTTGGCCTGTTTCATTTGACAGTTCCTGCTGATATTTCTCTCTAATATGCTGAGTTTTAACAATTATAACAGCATTCTGTAGCCCAATGCCGATACTAATATCCAGAATGGTCAACGTATACAATCGATTTCCCTCAATAATGTCACTGCCTGGTGATCATAAGAGTAGCACCTCAGCTTCAAGTCGTGGGTGTACTACATAGCATGCAAAGCCGCGGAGAAGGAACCAAAAACAGCAAAGCGACTTCAGCAGTCCCGGGTAACAGTCAAGCCGGTATCTGCAGGCGCTGCCCTTTTGCTCTTAGTGCGCCGCACGTACTAGGTAATTCAGCTGTCAACAAGCCTATTGATAGCCTACACTATTTCCCAGTTGGGGCCTAAGTGTCTTGGAACCCCGCTCCAATATGCCGCTTTTATGATCGATAACCAAGGAATATTGGTAGATCTCTTCCTAAATCGCGATCTCAGCTGGAGCAAGAGGTCAAAGCTCCAGCATGAGGCAATAAGGGAGGACTGAATTGATACCAGCCCGTCGTTGTGAACGTGCCGTGCCACTGCTTTCCACAATATTGACACTTTGGACAAAAGGAGGCTAGTATGACTTAATTATTGACTACTTGGCATATGATATCTTACTGCATAATCTGATAGCAGCGGAGGTAGTAGAGGCCTAGTTGTTGGAGCGGCTTACCCCCTACTTCTCGAATCACAATGCATGAAAATTGACTGATTGGTTTATGCTGATGATATTGGAATTTTCTCTGCATTCACTCTCCAATCACGGAGCTAGACGTCCTCAATGTCAAGAGCGGGTAAGCCCCTGTTCTCGTCGTCAAGGATATCCACAATGCTCTTCAGGTCACTCTGATCCCTGACCTGCAGCATAGACCCATCAATGGCGTTGAAGAAAAAGAAGTTTCCAATACCGACCTCGAAAAGGTAGAGTGCTTCTCCCGTGTAGGGTGCCATTCCATAGTGAGGCCTCATATCTCCGTCAATGCCACGACCCCGTACCTCATCTTCCATCTGACCACCTTGGCCCCAAAGCATGTCCCCTCCCATGTCCTCGTAAGAATTGGTCCAGTTGGCTGGGGGTGAGATCTAGTGTTTGCCGGTTAGTTACGGCGCTGCAAGTAGGGGAAGGTCAAGATGTACCCCATTGTCAGTCACCACTACGCCGTCGGAAATTGTGGTGTATTTACTCATGTCGGGCAGCAGGCGTGTGTGTACGTTGTGTGTGGGCGGGGGAGTAGAATGTGATGGCTGGGTTGAAAAGGTAGAGATTGTGATCTGGGAGGAGATCATCAATGTACGCTTATATACATGGCTCAGGCTGGTGATGTCACATGTCAATGACTAAGCCGAAAATGGTATGGCCAGACTGGTACAAAAAGTCCATATCAGTGCAGAATGGTGAGAGAAGACATGTTAGTGCTCATACTATCAAGGTAGCCTATTAGACTGTTATTGTTGTTGTACTTTCTAAAGGCACTCTGAACTTCGTATCTCTACCATCGATCAGCAGCAAAATGACTAGTGTCTCAGATCCGAACTACCTCAAGTTCTGTGGGGAGAAACTAACTTAATTGATATGTACAATTGGGAAAAGGACAAAGTGTGCATCCGAAGCAGTGCAGTTTAAATAAAGCAGGTCGTCATATCACAAAATTGAAGATGCAGGTAACTGATCTGAGATTGCATGAGTTAATCAGATACAGGCACGAAGCTGTCTAGTACCAGGCAGAAGTTGATTCCTGATCTATGCTGCTAATAACTTGTACTCAGAGCTCTTCAAGGTCAAATGCACTCAGACCTTTCTCATCAAGACCTGCCACAATGTTATCGAGAGTCAAGTTCCCATTGACACGGTACATCTAATCGTCGAGAGCATTCCAGAAGAGAAAGTTCTGGCCGCCAACCTGCATCAAATAGAGGGCCTCGCCAGTATAGTAACATTTGCCGTAGAAAGGCTGGACATCTCCATCGAAGCCCCGGTCTCTAATTATCTCTTCCAAATCGGCATTCCAACGCATGTCGCCACCAATCTCATCATACACATTGGTCCAGTCTCGGGGAGGGGGAACCTGGCAAACTGTCAAGATGTTTTGGGAGAGCTGACACGGGAAGAGTAGGCAGTGACTTACGTCAGTGTTCGTGACGACTTTGGTGTGGTTGGTCATGATGGATATTCGTGGTTGAAGGAATGGCGTGTTCTGCAAGAAGGTGTAGGTGCACAATATTGGTCACAAAAGGCTGCCTGAAGGGTGCAGCAAGACACCGAACGAAGATGAATAGTTATACACTACCTGGCCCCAAGTAAGACGTCACCGCACATTGCTAGGGTGCAAGGGTGCTGTAAGGGTAGCTCAGCCGTAAGCGCTGATCCCAATTCGTGGATAGCCTGATCCACTGCCCTACATCGCTAGCTCGCGTTTATCAGCATCGCTCTTTTCTGCACACCCTATTCCATGACATGTACAATCCAGTACATCCAGACATCTCCGACTTCCCTTTTAGGACTCATTGCAATCTTAACATATGTTTCTATGTATGTATGTGCTTTCTTCCTTCTCCGTGTATAAAGTAGAGTCTTGTATGTCCCTTGCAATTAAACATAGTATCTCTACACACAACTCAACAATGGCACCTCTAATGAACTTTGTCGGCAGAAAGCTAGTCGATCTTTACGAATTCAGCCTTGAAGAGGTAGAAAAGAGCCAAGAACAAGAAGGTGAATTTTGCTAAGCCATGTGTCTTGTTTTTAGATTTATTTATTCTTGATGGAAGTTGCTCGAGACCCAGCGTCTTTCGACATACCCGACGCCGAATCGAAGAAATTCCGATTGCCAACAATCTATGAGCAAATGTTGACGCTCTGGTGAGAACTGCCTGATGAATTAGAACATGGCTTTGCAGTAAGAGTGTTGCTAATATTACCCCCTTACAACCCAGTCCTCTTGATAAGAACGATATCGATAAGGCAAAGGATAAGGTCAAAGCCGAGAACTTCGAACCACGAAAGGGAAATAGACTCACAGGCGAGATTGACGAGGACTTCAAACAAGCCCAGTATATTTATCGCCGATTGACAAAGGAGAAAAAATCAGCACAAAATCAGAGAACTTGGGCTAAGATTGAGGTTAACCCTGACAGTGGCTGGAGCCACAAATATCCCTATAGACCAGGAGTTGTTGACCTCCCGTACTGGTCACATTACGATCTCCTTGGTCTATTTCTCTCTCTCATGGGACCAGCTCAGCCTAACTGCGACAGGTACAACTTCTCCCTTTCTCTAACAGCTGTTTATACCCGCTGGGCCTTTACCATCGGAGGATCCAGAGACCTCGGTGACTTGAAAGAGACAAGTCTACAAGCTATGTCCTTCACACCTAAGCCAGGCCATGGACCGCCACCGACAATCTTTCAGTGCACGTGGATCGAAGGTTCCGATAGCTATGCTGACTTCTCCCTAGGTGTTTCGATGGGAGGGCAAAACTATGGTGACCGGCGGGTTCTTGGTGACTGGGGCACAAGGCTTCAGAAAACTCGTTTTGAGCTGCTGAAAAACTGGAACGCGGTTGAGCAGTCAAAAGGGAGGAACAAGAAGGGCCAAGATGAGCCATTTGTCTTCGAAAGATCACCCAGTATCGATGGTGGTCGTAGCACAACGAAGTTTGGAAATTGTGGCGAAACGTACCCGTTCGTCCATTTGCTGTAAGTGAGGAGGTCGACTCTATTTCCAAGCACTTAACTAACCGATTGTCTTAAACCACAGTGGTACATATCGTGAGACTTCCAGCAGGAAGGAAGTGAAGGGCCCTGCGCTCTACTCATCATTCTTGAGTGTTGGAGCACTCCAGAAGGGATATTCGCTCAAAGATATGCTTGTTAAAGGTGATCGGGGCTATAAGTATCTGTGGGCGCCATGCCCGAACTGCAGGCACTTAGTCACTGTGGCTAGTGCCGAGGTGGACAATTTTCTCCCATGGAAGAATCCCCCAAAACCAAGAGACTTGAAGGAAGTTGAGGGCTCGAAAGCCAAGGCAGAGGTGAAAGAAAACGGACAGGCAGTATCAGCTTAGTCATAGCATGTAGGTTGTATTAGTTAATGATTGTCTTTTAGTTAAGGGAAGGATAATTTCACATTCTTATTGAAACGTAACTAAAAGACTGTATACTATGGTAGTGACTGAATGTGATAATGACTAATGATGCCTCTTAAGTGTGACCTCAAAGAAGTCAGTGATGGGATCCTGTTCATGATCAAACTTGTAGTAAGCAGACGTGTAAAATAAAAACCTCTTATTCCCAGCGAATTAATTCAGCTAAGCCAGTGTCAGCATAAAACTCATCTCATGAACATCCTGCATCCTGATCCAACCCTTGTGACTTCGCGGGATAAGCCGCAACAGCAAACACTTCCTCTCCGTGACGGGCATGGTAGTGAAAGACATCAAAACATCGAAGCGAAGGTTGCTCAACATGCGTGCACCGGGACCTGCGTAGGTTTCCATGATGCAGTTATTTTCAGCTGACGTGCCGAGTTCAATGGCAATGTCGAACTCTGTGAGCTGATAGCTTCTTTATTTATTACGTTAGACGAGGACAGAGAAGACGATGTCTTGGGGGAGGCAGTCTTTGTATTGGATGATGACATCTTGCTGGAGAGAGTATGCATTGCAGGTGTAGACAGGCGGACCAGCTAGGTCAGAGGATTGGGAGCTGGCACTCGTTGTTCTCATGAGCATGCTCAGTTGAGGTGCCTCAAGGCTCCTTGTACTGGCGAGCCGCTGGACTGGAACACCGTGGGGAATCTGAGATGTCATAGTGCCGTGGAGATGCTCAGTGATCGGTGCTCGATGGTGAGGGGGGAGATGGTGTCCTAGAGTACGAGACCTCACCACAAAGCTCTCATCGTGCTCCCATGTCTCTGCAACCGTATCCAAAGATGAAGCTTGAAGAAACACAATGGTGTCTTATTCTAGTGGATCGAGGTCATCATCATCTGGTTGTGGGACTCGAGGAACAGTGGTAGGTGTCATGAACCGCAGGCTACGAAGTTCTTGCACCGGCCCAGTCGCTGCAGTCCTCAGACCTGACAGCGGAGATGGGGCTGCTTGACCTGATGCCTCTTCCTTGTCCAAAGCGATGATGAGTTGATAGTAAGGATTATTGAGCTGCATGGAAAGAAGTGCAGAGTTTGGAACAGTATCGTGGAAGTAATCCTGCTTGTTTCCCCCGTCATCGAAGGATACCATGTTCGCGTTGAGTAGGTCCATCTGTCTCTGAACGAAGGAAGGAAGATGAAGGATACGCAGATTAGCATCTGGATCACCTTCATCCTTGCCATCAACAAGCGGCTTTGGGACAGTGCTCCATGTGAACCAATCGTCCTCTGATCTTGGAAACATGGTGACCTTTTGCCAAGCTTCTTCAGGCTTAGAGTAGTCTTGGTGCTTCGCATCAACGGTGAACTCCCTTCCAATAGATATCTCTAATTTGTCAGCCTCAAGGTACCAACCAGCAGCAAATCGCTGCTGATGGGGAGGCTGAGTGAAGTTCAGGGTTTTGAAGTCTTGGCCAGGAATGCAGTCGAAAAGCCCGAGCATGACACCGTCTACGATGATCTCATGGCGGAGCAGAGGTGCACGACCAGTATCACCACCAGTAGTGTTGACCCTCAGATCAGGGTGTAGAGTGACGAGATCAGAACGGAGGTAAAATCCGTAGATTGGGACTTGCGGACGATGAGTCAGATTGGGTGACTTGTACTCCAAGTAACGATTGATGCCGTGTTTGATGGCAACTCTGTCTAGATCCTGGCCCATGTGGTTCGCCAAACTCAAAGCGCCGTCAATCATTGCATCAACCGAGTTGGGATCAATGTGAAAGAAGCGTAGACTCTCGGGAGGTAGATGGCTTGGATCTGAGATTAAGCAATGCGCAGGAATTCTGTCGAGAAACATCCGATCTAAGATCCAAGCCAGGACTACCATCCAGTCCGTAGAGACAGGGTCATTAGTCTCATCGTAGACTTGACCGTCTTTCCCCATGGAGAGTTCCTTGAGAACAATCTCTACAGCCGCTTCTAGGTACTTCTCCTGAATCGGCTTTGTAGAAAAGCCAAGTTTGGGATACTGCCTTTTAGTAAGTTCCGGACGATACCATCGCTTCTTGTTTATTTTCACTTGTCTAGATTCATATTGTTTCGGACATCACCAGAGGCAGCGGTTGAAGAATGTCACAGCATGGGCTTTGTCTCTTTTGTTTACCATCCATGGAGGGCATCGTGATGTAACTTGGGTTGAAGAAACGTAGTGGCGATGCTTTCATGGCTTGCTAAAAGAGTTGAGACTCAATTCGGAGGAAGATCATGAAGACAGGGCATAGAGTATGGGAGATCGTTGTTGAGATTTGAAGATAAAAACCTCTTGATATCCCTTTGATCAAGAGGTTCAAACACATCATCGATCCACATCCTCAGCCCTCTGACAACTTTCACATCCTAAACTTCACCCACTATTCTACCATCGCAATGGTCGCTGTCACTGCCATCCAAGACGAAGCCGGTGCCGTCGGTACTAAGATCCATCTCTTCTACAACCTAGAGAACAAGAACATCGGCTTCCAGTTCCGCAATGAGCAGGACACCAGCGACATCAAGCTCAACGCTTTCGACCCTGATTCCAACGCCCATGATGGCTTCGTCATCTACCAGTCCCATCTAGCCAGCACCAAGCACTACAACAAAGAGCTTGTCTTCGGCGTGACTGAGAAGAAGTCCACCTGCCAGTGCGGCCAGCCTGCTGACTCCAAGAGCTGTGACTGCCCCAAGGATGCTGACGCTGTTGACATTTCTCTCATCAGCCCAGTGTACAAGGTTGTTACGAGCGCTTATAGCGATAACTACAAGATTGCTACCTGCTCGTCTAATGTGAACACCTGGATCTACTATTTCAAGTATGTACCTCGCTTAAAACCAATCGATATAGATTATTTACTACTTTATAGAAAGAACCCAAAGGCGGACAATGCTCTTAGTATCTTTGAAGCCGTCATCGGACCAACTTACGACAAGGCCTTCAGCACTAATACCATTCTTCCTGGCTCAGCCCTCGCTGCCTACTGGGATGCCGGCACTAAGAAGCATAACATCATCTACCAGGGTGTAGAGGGCAACCAGCTCAGGCAGTACGTTGTCGGAGGCTCTGGTAAGACCCCTTTGCCCCCCATTTCATCACTGTATACTAATCTGGACTTCATCTAGACGGTCCCATCGACGCCGCAAAGGGTTTCAAAGCCAAGAGCACCCTCGCTGTCGCTGTCACCGAGGCCAAGGCCTTCCTCTACTTCGTCGACGCGGACAACAGCACCATCACCAGGGTCACCAAGAAGGTTGGAGGGACTAAATGGGGCCCTGAGCAGACTGTTACCGACGCTAATAAAATCAAGCCTGACAGTCAGCTCTCTGTCACTGTGGCGGCTGGAGCTAATCACCTCTTCTATGAGGCTGAGAGTACTGATAAGAGTGAGCTCACTCATGTCATTGACTCTTGGGAGGAGGGGGAGGAGTGAGGTGGTTTGGTGATGGAAGGGTTACTTGTATTTTGGGGACACATTCATTTAGTTACATCTTAGCGGTGGTGTGGATGCTTTGTAGTGCTTCATGGTCTGTAGCGACGAACAAATGCCACTCCTTTAGTCCCGTCATAATCTGATCGTGCCGGCCTGCAAACGTCTGTGTAAGCTTTTGTTCTGGTCACCCACAATGATTTAAGGAGACTCTTTGGTACTGTTAAGCGTGGGGTTTGAGACATGCATCACTTTGCAGTAGACATCACCACAAAGTAGCTCAGCTGCACTATCTCCTCTAGGGGAGGAAAGAAAACTCAGGACCTTGCTCCTAAATGATAAAAAGACTTAGGTAACTTAGCATAAGTTTAAGACATTTTTACTAACTTAATGAAAACGTTTACTGAGTTTATTAACAGAGATAAGACTTCTCATCAATACTTGGATACTAAAGAGCGTGTTTTAAACGAGACCTAGACTTTCTGCCTTGCTTCTGTAACTGTATCCACTACGCATCTTGTACCATGCGTGACTAAGCTGGCTTGTCTGGCTTGTCCATCAACAAAGGCTGCCTAAGCTGCAAGAAACCCTCAACAGCCGTATACGGACCCTTCTCAAACCCTGGAGTGAGTGGATTACCCTTCACCTCAATGCCATAAGCATTATAAAGCGGAAGTCCACTTCCGCCCTTCTCATCCACAAACGGCTGCAACCAACTCCACTCCCCTTCATCAAGCGCCGGCAGAGCTGCATTCCGCGCGGGTCTCTTCTTCACAGTCTCAGTAGTCAAAGGATTATTTGAGTCATAGTCCCCTACGTCTTGGTTGAGTGTCAGAGGACCCGCGTGGAAGAAGGCGGTCATGCTCTGCATGGTATCCTGCCAGGTCCAAGAAGGAAGTTGAAGACTTCGTGGTGGAAGGATGGATGAGTAGCCGTGGATGGGAGTGAAGGGATCAAAAATGGCACCGAAGATTTGAAGCTCTTTAGTGCGCTTATCGGCGTAGGCCTCGGGCTCAATAGGCTTGGAGTCGTGGAACTGTTCGATCCAGAAGGGGTTGAACTTGGGGTAATTGGCTTTTGAAATGGCTGTCAAGTTCGTTGCCTCGGACCCTTCAGAGAAGTACGTCTTGACTTCGTCGAGCAGCAACTCATCTCCTCTATTATTGGTTGGATCTGGGTTCTTGTTGGCATCAAAGTAACCAACCAAGCTATCATACTCCCTGAAGAAGTCACCAAGCTTCAACTGGAACTCGTATGCGTTCTTTTCGTTATCATTCTTGGAGACAAGATGCATCAGCGGTTCCTTGGTGCTGTCACTTGTTTTTTGTGCTTTGGTTCGCCAGCAGCGCACCCTCGAACTCGAGGGACCAGCCCATGTTGGCCAAGGCCATAGGTCTACCAACGATCGAGGATAGAAACTCGGCGTAGGCGCGCTAGGCGCGGGTGCCATATTGTCCACGGCCATGGAGAGCATGTCCCAGAACCCACGAGCATAGTCAGGATCGTCTCCCATGCGACTAATAAGAGCATCAAGCTGGGCAACGTTCTCAACCGGAGGGAGGGCATCATCTCGCTTGAACGGCAACCACTTTGGCTCCGTGATGACGCCACCAGGACCTCCAAAACGAATCTCGCGATAGAAGGCGCCGTTGGGGAGGAATAATTGAATGCCTTGGTCTGCATAGTTCAAAACTACCCAGCCCCAGATAGGGTTCTCCCACTCAGTTGCAGGGCGCCAGTAGGGCTTAGACTTGGCGACATCTTGGTCGCCAGCGTAGTCCACAAAAGACGCGTTGAGACGAGAGTTCTGGTTGATCTGAGGTGGCAATTGGATGAACTCACATTTCAACCCAGAATTCTTCATCACAGTGTTTGCAACCTTGGTTTCATCCTTGAGAGTGACGGGCTGAGGCTCATAATAGTCGCTGATGCAAGGATACAAAGGCTCTGGACCACCGACCCTGGGCTTGGAATCAATGGCAACGAGGGCTTGACCAAACTTGTCAATGACGTTGGACTTGGTAAACCTAAGTTTTATTGAATTAGTACATGTAAATATGGAGGATGGGACACATACCTGAACTGCCCATGTGTAGCAGGCTTGAATGGGCAAAAGTCCGCGACACTAAAGTCCGACATTGAGGCATAAGGCGTAAGTGCAGAATTATTCTGAATCTTCGCGATAGTCTCGGCAGAGAAACCAGCCGAAGGATACGTAGCAGCCGCTATTGCGGAACTAAGCTGCTGTCCGTCCTTGACGAACTTGTTCTCAGGCTTGATGTGCGTTCCTTGAGAAAGAGTGAGGAGACCCTCAGTCAAACCCGCGAGTGGAGCCGACAAGAATGACAATCGATTGATGTTGTCAGTCAATCGAGTTTGTTTCTCTGGTGGAATGGATTCTTTGAGAATCTGAAGAGGGGTATCAGCGAAGAGCTGCCTGACCTTGGCGTTGAGTGAGAAGCTTGGCTGGGGTAAGATGAGAACACGGCCAGATAAGATGCGAGCCTCATCGATAGGCTGTGGTTTGCCCAACTTCATCTTCTCCCAGAGCGGTGTTCCATCATCAGCAGGTACACCATATCGCGTCTTTTTGCTATCAGACACTCTAGAAGCTTGTTGGTCCAACTGCCAGAACTGAAACGGGACGTGGGTGTATTCGATCTCCCACTCTGCATAGAGGGGGAACCATGGCTGGAGATCCTCCCAGCGATCTCTCCACAGACTGTTGTCACTGGTAGGGGATAGTTTGTCGTGAAATTGAGGGTACACCTGGCCTACTGGGAGGTCCCCAGCTTGTTCCGTGTTACTGAGTAACAGTGCCCAAAACTCAGAGCATGGTTAACCAGCATTCTTCAAAGTCTTTTGTCCCGGAAACTTGGAGGCAATGAGAGCAACCAGGTCAGATAAATTTGAAGGGATGGTGGTAGATGGGGACACAGTCTGGGGGGGAATGCGAACATTGACGCTATCATTAAAGTCGATAGGCCAGCCAGAGTCAACACCACCAAGAAGCACAGTAGGATCTCGGGCGCGGTAAAAGAACGGATCAGTTCCATTCTTGACACCTTGAAGCGGGCCTCCTTCCGCCTGACCCTCCTCCTTCATCACCGTAATTTTGGCGTCAAGGATGTCCACACGCATGTTGAGTTCACCAAGTCTGTCAGATATCGTCTTGACTTTGGCCTGATACTGATGATTCACATCATCATCAGTCTTGTTGGTGACGTCCGTGACATACTTCCACCACAGGGAGAACATGTCCCAGGGATACTGCTCCGCCCCTTTGCGACACGCGTCAAGCAAAGATTGATGTTCGTTCAATGTTCGCAGAGCGTCAATTGAACCTGGCTCAGGCTTCGTTGGCTGCCCCTGCTCCTCTTCACCAGCGATGAAGTAGTGAATACCTCCCTTGGAACGATTGAAGCTCCAGTTGTAAGAGATATCTTTAGCTTCTCGTTGACCTTCGACGCCGTCGTCTCTGGCATGTAGTAGAGAGTCGATCAGAAGGATGTCTTCCTCCAGTTGCTTGATGATTTGATTCTGCTCCTTATCACTCCTGGAGGAGCAGAATGTGATAAGAGCGTCAATGGGCGTTGTGCCGACAGATACAGCTGGAAGCTCATTGCTTCTCAGCGTCTTGCTGAATGCATCTGCTGGAACTGTGGCGGGCTTGTTGTCATGATCCCAGTGGACATCATACAATGCTCCATGGAGAAAAATTCTTGCAGGGTCTTTGGATCCCAGCCATGACTTGGTGACATCTCCAATCCCACTTTCTTGAAGAGCCATGAGGATACCCCGAAGTCTCAATAGTTCTTCCACTGACCGAGAACAGAATGCTGATTGGGTCGTTCGCGGAGGATCTTTCTCGTTCGTCATTGGATGCAAGATGGCTGTCCAAGATGCCAAGCAAGTCGACGAGAAGAAAAATATAGTCAACTCTGTCTCGTCGCTAGGTCCCCCCATCTACGCTCGGCCTATGCACCTTAAAGAAGCCATCACCAAGTCAGAGATGAAGATTGAGATCGTTCAAGATGGTGTCGCGCGTGCGAAATGGGGCATGACTCAAGAGTACAAGCAGGTGCCAACAGGTCTTTGGGCCAAGTGTAAGTCCAATGGCACTTGGCAGTGACAGTGTGCTAACAAGACGGAACAGACGATGAGAGCCAGGATCCTACCAAGAGCAGTCAAGGCAACAATATCGACGATTTGCTCGACAATAACTCCGGCAGCTTGAAGCTCATGATGGGTGTGCTCATTCAAGGCCCGCCAGCGAAGATGTCTGAAGATACCCTCAAAGCTTTTAACATCCTTGCCCAAGGTGAGAGAGTCCTCAAAGCGGAGAAGCTGTTTCCGGAAATGGAGTCGCCTGTAGAAGACTGGAATCCCAGTAAGCCCAAGGATGGTCCCGAACAGTGGAATGATGTGCATAACAAGTGGTCTTCACCAGAATGGAACAGTGACGGTGATGGAGGTGACGTCCAACAGACTTTTATCGACTCTTGGTTTGAGACTTTTGGGTGGGGAAAGGCAATGTCAGGTTTGGGCAAGCTGCCTAAGCTCCTGGGAGAGAGGTTTGGTGATTTGTATGTCGAGGCCCCACTGATCACCATCTAGTTGAGTGTGCTATTCTCATTCAGTTTGGGTACGATTTGGTCAGAATGTTGAAACAGGAAGATGAGATCAGACAGAGGCAAAACACAGTCATTACCATGTCAATTATAGTTTATCTTTTAAGTCTTACAAGATGGACCAATAAGTATTTTGCCGAAGCCAACTCAATAGCAAGGATATCCAAGCACGATTTTTACGTCTGATGAGATCATGAGCTAATAGTCTAGGGTATCGAGATAACTGGAGCTTTTGCACCGGAGCCATCGGACCGGGCCTTTGGAACCACAACGAAGCGACTAGAGAAAGACAAAGCAAGTTACAGAACGTTGGTGAATCCTAAAGTGGATCTAGCGTCATCACGAGACCACTGTTAGATGTGAATTGACTGCTGTGATTGATCCGGCCTGACAACGGTGTTTCGATCGATTGATGAAATAGCGGGCATAGATAATTATATATAAGCTTATGAGAAACCATGTGCTGGCGTGTGATCTCTTCAGCGACATTACTGTTTAAAACTCCAGCCACGTATCTATGGCGAACCTTCAAACATATCTCCAAGACCTTGAGAGGGACTTTACGGCTGATACCGCAAAGCTCAAGCATATCACCAACCACTTCATTGATGAGTTAGATAAAGGTACAGACAGAGCTAGTCACTTGACGAACAGAAGCTAAGACTGATGTAGGATTGAGTGTCAATGGCGGCAGCATCGTGAGTGCTGTCTCAATGCCTTTGTGGCAAGCCAGCTAATCGTAAATAGCCAATGAACCCAACTTGGGTGATGCAACAACCAACCGGCAACGAAACAGGAAAATATCTCGTGCTAGACCTCGGCGGCACAAACCTCAGAGTTTTCTCCGTCGAACTATCCGAAGAAAAGTCAGGCTTCAAAGTCAACCAAATCACGCACAAACTTCCTAAGGAATTGAGGACAGGACCCGCCGAAAGGCTTTGGGATTTTGTCGCTGGACATCTCGAGGCATTCCTCAAAACAGCTGATTTTGAAGCTGGAACAAACACCGACTTGAGTTTCATCTTTTCGTTTCCTACAACGCAGCGAACTATTGATGAAGGGATTCTTCAGAGATGGACGAAGGGCTTTGATGTTGCTGACTGCGAAGGTCGCGATGTAGCGGCGTCGTTGAGACATGCTATCGCGAAAAGGGTATGCATTACGTATTCATAGTAAGACTCCAGCTAACAAAGACAGAAACTTCCTCTCAAGGTCCGAGTTGTAACAAACGACACAACCGCCACAATGATGGCCTCAGCATACATCAACTCCGAAACAGCAATCGGCTGCGTTTTCGGCACAGGCTGCAACGGTGCCTACTTCGAGAGATGCCAATCCATCCCCAAGCTCGACATGGAAGGACTTCCAGCCGAAGCACTCATGGCAATTAATTGCGAATGGGGCGCTTTTGACAATGAGCATGTTGCCTTGCCGCTGACGTCTTTTGACATCGCTATTGATGATGCGTCGCCCAGGAAGGGCCAGCAGGCGTTTGAGAAGATGGTGGCGGGGCTGTATCTTGGGGAGTTGTTTCGGTTGATTATGATTGATGTTAAGAGGAGGGATGTGACTTTTTGGGAGGAGCAGAGTTTGGAGAAGATGCAGGAGCCGTATTTTATGGATTCGTCGTTTTTGTCGGCGATTGAAGAGTGTGGCGACCATTCTCCAAGCACAAGATCTCTCACTAACAATGGGTCTAGGGACACGTCAAAAGATTTTAAGATATCGCATGACTTGTCTGTCGCGAAGCTCGGAGTATCTCCAACCCTAAAAGAGCTCGAGTTCATGAGAAAAGTTGCGACACTAATCACAACCCGCGCAGCACGTCTCTCATCAACGGGTGTAGCAGCGATATGCTTGAAGAGGAATCTCAGGACATGCCACGTGGGTGTTGAGGGATCTTTGTTTGAGAAGCATCCTCATTTTAAGCGAGAACTGTCTGAGGCTCTGGGTGAGATTCTTGGTTGGCAGAAGTTGTCGTCTACGGGCAAGGACAGTGTTGAGTTCATGCTGTCACCTGGAAGTGGTGTTGGTGCAGCTGTTATCGCGTCAACTCTTACGAGGAGCAAGCATGAAATTTGAAAATAAATGCAAATTAGAGATCCATAAACAATTCAGCCTATGGTCCGTACAGTTATTTAAGAAGGCAGTCTGAAGAGAATATACAGCAGTTACCCTGCAAGCCTGCAAGTGTGGGCCAACCAGGTCACACAAGGGAGATTGACCAATAGGAATGACCAAAGACTTCAGCACGGGCGAGCGGAAGAACCCTTTTCCACCCAGCCCACTCAGAACAGAACAACGGTTCAACTTGCTCTCCCAAGATTATGCATATGCCAAGAATAAATAATTAATACAAGACATAATTTTCCAAGTTTTGGCCGGAGTACAGGGCAAGAATTGTTATAAAGAAGATAACTATCTGTTACTTATATTCATCCTTCTGCGTCTAGAGTGATTGCATATGTTAGGACGGTCTTGGCCAAGCTTTATTTATTGATCCGGGCTATGATGGCTAGCTCCGTTTGGTTGGCAGAAAGTTTCTCCACAAATTCTCCCAGATTAGGGATCACAACCAATCACTCCACTTTCAAGGTTTTTTTATTCACCCTTCTCCAAGCAATATGTCTGCCTTCTTTAAACCTGCCCGCTCTTTCCAAAGGCTCTTCATCTATAAGCGACCTCAAGCGCAGACTTCAATATGCAGTCTCCAACGGAGGTCCTTGGAGACATCCGGTCCTGGTACGTGCGCCGAAAAGCGAGTGCGACTGATGGACAGACAGAAACATGAGAAAGTCAGTTACACTTCACCCTCGTTTATCAAGGGAATCCCTTTCTGATATTACTACTCATAGATCATAAACCACCCATCTGCAGTAAAAGACATTTCAAAAATCCCACTTGGGTATGCATTCATTCCATCCAACGACTTGGCTATAGCGAAGATATGCCGGCAAATGGCAAAAAAGCAAAAGAGGGTGATGTTTGCTTGTGTCAGCACTCAAACGCCAGAACATCCGATAGACTCGCATGGTCAACTGCCAAAATCCAAAAAAGCCGGGGAACTGCCAGTTTTTGGCCTCTACGTCCCGTCCGATATCGCCGATGCTGCTACGATTGAATTTCAAGAACAGACAGAGGCTTTTAAACGAAAAAGAGATTTTTACATAAACATATTGTATCCTTACATGCCTTATATACACAGGGGTCGGTTCAATGCCAAAGAATACAAGGGCCTACAGGGAATGAGAAGGAGTCTAGAAAGGTCTTTAAAGAGGGCAAAGTGGACAGTGGACATGAGAGTTGAGAGGTATATCAGGAACTCCATACGCAAGGAGGAAGGCAAGCTTACGGATGAAGAAGTGAAGTTGGTGATGACATCATGGAAGGACGGCAGCGAAATGCCGGATATTGAGTTACATAATACTCATTAGACTTGGTCGCTGTTCGATTTGAATATTTGACTTAAACTGAGTTATAATTATTAAAGTGCTTGAAGAATCAGAGCTTGGTTAAATATCCAACCGCGCACTTTATGATATCTACGATCTCATCAGCTTGCTTCCATACATCGTTGTGATCACCGCTAGCCTTCATCTCAACAATCTCAAGCGTTGATGTCTTTCTCAGGTGATCTTTCATAAGCCCAGTCTGGGAAAATGGGACAAGACCGTCTTCTTTGCTCTGGGCGATGACGACGACTTTGCCTTCAGGCCACTCTGTGCTCCAGTCTGTGACACTGGTAGGACAGACAGCCTTCCATACGGCCTCGTCATCGCCAAACGCATTTTTCGTAAAGTCACTGTACAGTGGTTGGAGTTGTTTGTGAGATTCTGGCGGGCTGTTGATAAAGGCGGCGAGATCGTATAGCCCGTTCAGTGGAGCTATGACCCTGGGTTTCTTGACCTTCGGAACCGAGATTCCCTTTGCAGTGCCCAGCCAGTGATCGGGATTCATCAATGTCTGGAACGTCATGGTGGCACCGCAGCTGTGACCTGACAGTACATAATCATGAGCTACCCCAAGATCATTTTGCAGAAATGAGATAGCCGAGAGTAGAGCAATTATGTGATCAGGATGCTTAGCTTGTCGAGCAACATCAACAGGCTCTGAGGGATCTCGAGGTGGTGCGGGGTGCGTAGGATGATTGGGATGGCTTGAAAGAGGATAGTTGACTGATGCGACGCCTGCGATAGGTGTGTCTTTCTCGCTCAGAAGCTTAAGGGCAGTTGCTTCCAAGGATGACGAGTCGACGAGCGGGTCTCGCCATGCTCCCCCGTGGATATAGATGACCCAAGGGCCTTTTCCGTGAGGGAGCACGTCTGCTGTCGGGAGTGAAGAACCTTGAGGAGATTTGGGCTGCCAAATGTCGAGAGTGTGTAGGTAGGTTGCATTTTGTGTGTATGGAACACGGCGCTTATGCCATGTATCGCCAGAATCGACCCATGGAGTTGAGGACCAGAGCTGTGACGTCATTTTCTAATCAAGGCCAATTTTAAGGCGTGAATAGTATTTCAAGTCTCTTTATTGTGATTCATAAGCAGGGAGATATCTATTAGAGCGCTTTAATGAGAATTGACGAATTCAACAATCGAGGAGTTGTATCAATACCCCGCTAACTTTCTAACGGCGGGTGCGATCCGCACTGTTCGGATACGGATGCGGGACGTGAACCGTTTCCGCTCCAGCCGACTCGCTCCGAAATCTGTTACGGGTGATTCGGAAGTGGAATTATCCTTTCCGCCTTCTCCAATCACCATGATGAATTGCAGCAGATCCGTTTGCCAGTGATAAGATAATGCCTAATTATAATTGATTCAATGATATTCCCAGAGGTTGAGAATACAATGGAGGATAATTGCAGTGGACGAGGATGAGTCTGGCGATCTAGACAGAATGTCTTCAAAGATGAATCTGCTTGCAATGAATGTGCCTTGGTATCACCATGATTCTCTACGATCAAAACAACTTTCAAGCCCAACCATGAGCACCGTATTACTGCTCATCACAATCATGCCTCAAACCCTTCATGCTCTTAGCAGGGGTTCATCACCAAAGTCGCATCACCTCGTGCTGTCTCACGACGACGCGACACGTGATCTCATTCTAGTATAGCGTGTTTCCATTTTTTCAATCCTTGATGAGAAAGCGATCCTAGCCCGATACCAAGACCGCCAAGGCCACCATCATGTCCTCAGCCAACCAGGATGAGCAGAGCCTCGAAGATAGGCAAACGCAAGTAAATGGCCTTGCAAGATTACCTACAGAGCCGCAATGTCCTCCGACGTCAACAAGAGATCCTAGCGCTTGGCTATCGCGCTTTCAACGATGCAAGAAGGCGTTGGTTAAATTCTTATCCTTCATCGGTCCTGGCTTCATAATAGCTGTCGCTTATAGTAGGTCTTGCTTAATATATACCCATCTTCATTGTATGGCCATAACTTACAAATGCGCTTCTCCCTAGTTGATCCTGGAAACTACTCAACGGACATCGCCGCCGGTGCCTCTTACCGCTTCAAGTTGCTCTTCATTGTTCTGTTGTCTAACCTCTTTGCAATCTTTCTCCAAAGTCTCGCTATCAAGCTCGGCACTGTCAGTGGACTAAACCTAGCTGAGGCCTGTCGAGCATTTCTACCGCCATGGCTTAACATCGTACTGTACATCTTTGCAGAAATTGCTATCATCGCGACTGATATCGCCGAGGTATGCCGTCTTTGTAGTGCCCCTTGCGTCAGATGTACTAATACCAAGATCCCAGGTAATCGGCTTTGCAATTGCACTAAACCTTCTCTTCCCCAAAGTCCCTCTCGTTGCAGGATGTGCCATCTCCATCGCAGATGTAATGGTGATTCTACTCTTCTATAACCCTGACAAATCCATGCGAGGTCTGAGGATATTCGAGTACTTTATTCTGTGCCTGGTATTGGGAGTTGTGGTATGCTTCTGTATCCAGTTGTCGTTGATACAAAACACTTCGGTCGGGGAGGTGTTCAAAGGTTATTTACCTTCGAAAAGCGTTGTAGAGCAGCAAGGGTAAGTTTTTGTCCAACAACTATGCAGTAGAGATATTCTGAACAGTATAGGTTGTACCAAGCATGCGGTATCCTGGGCGCGACAGTCATGCCGCACAGCCTCTACCTAGGCTCAGGCATTGTCCAACCCCGACTACGCGAATACGACGTCAAACGAGGACTCGTCCCCCCACGCCCGTCCCCAAGTAGTACATCCGGCAACCCAGTTTCGGAAAAGACCTACTACATCCCATCGCTCGAAGCTATTCAATCCTCACTCAAGACATCCATCGCCGAACTCGCCATCGCGCTCTTCACCTTTGCGCTCTTTGTTAACTCAGCTATCCTGATCGTTGCCGGTGCCTCTTTATACCAGAACCCAGACGCCGTTGACGCCGATATCTTCAGCATACACGATTTACTTGCATCGTCAATCTCTTCCGCGGCAGGAATACTGTTTGCACTGGCTTTGCTGCTGTCCGGAATCACAGCGGGTATTGTCTGTACCATTGCCGGCCAAATGGTCAGCGAGGGTGCCCTAAATTTCAAGATGCGTCCCTGGTTACGCCGCTTGATGACAAGAAGCATCAGCATCACGCCGAGTATCATTATCGCTGGCGCAGTAGGCCGGTCTGGACTAAATGCTGCCCTAAACGGTTCCCAGGTAGCGTTGAGTATCGTTCTTCCCTTTGTCACAGCGCCTCTCATTTACTTCACGAGTAGAAATAAGTTCATGACTGTTAGATCTGGTCCTGCACGACTGCAAGTTGAAGGACAGCCGGCGTTGATGGCGGGGCAGAGGAACGATGGGGATGATGTGAAGATGCGAAATGCATGGTATACTACGACTATCGCAGTTGTAATATGGCTGATCATTGCTATCATGAATGTCGCCAATCTGGTGTTGCTTGGCAAGGGCCAGTAGGAAAGTTAGCGAGCATGAGGTAGTAGCGCAAGATAGCGCATCACGTTTATAGACAATTGATAGACTCACCCATAAGTTATGGGAACTGAGATATTTTTACATAACGACGGTTTTCCTACGACCAGTTGTCGATTGTGATTCATTGTCGCTGCTACTGCACTCTGTATATCCGACTCTTATTCCAGGAGCTAAACCTTTAGTGTCATGATCGATTACCCCTCTCGAACTATTTTAGCGTACGATATCTTATCCGGATATCAAGTATCCAACGGCTTCCCCACGATCGTGAAACAAGAGGATCTGCATTGGGGTATTTAATTTCCAGAACCATAGTCTGGGGAAGATCTGGGATTCTGTTATCCGGACCGTTGAGGTGACGATTGCACTGGCAAGAGTGGCAATTGCAGCGAATCAGTGACATTGCATTCCTAATATATAAACTCACTAATTCCTAGTGTCCTCTTGATAGAATCTGTTTTTTTTTACTCAATTGTTATCTTACTAGTTGTCCACAACATGCTTCGTCCTCGCTTCTCCGCCGCTCACCACTTTACACTGGCCATCTTCGGATGTCAATACCATGCCGATACTCCAAGCAATGATAAGCTGGAACTGACCGAAAAGTTTGACAATCTCATTAAAGATGCCAGTGTTCCAGTAGAGCGCTTAGAACAGAACAATATTCCCTCCCGGGTTTGGATGACTTACTGGACCTCACCTCAAACCTTCAAGTCATGGTGGGAAAGCGACGCTACAAAAGGCTTTTGGGCATCACTTCCAGATGACGATGGGTTCTGGAGGGAGTCGATTTGCCTCCCTGCGACTAGAGCTATGCATGAATGCACAGGAAAAGATCCAGTTGGTTTTGGTCATTGTGGAGAACTTGTCCCTCTGCAAACGGCTTTGGTCTTTTTTCCATCTCCAACTGTCTATCCGGTGTTTTGCAGATTGTACCTTACCAGCTGTATATATCCATTGTGTTTAGTGAGGATCTACCATGGCCTATTGATACCTAGAAACAAGACTCGCGTGGTTTTAACAATTCAATATTACCTAGAGGATAACAAAGCCATAAGGTAATCTTCTAATATGCTCGATTCTAATCTTATTTACTTTTAGGTTTGACCTAAGCTAAACCCTAACGGCTGGCACGCTTTAGCAGGATTGTCCCATGCTCATTAGACTATTTAAATTAAGCCTTGTGGCTAAAGCGGGATCATTAACCTTTATCGCCACAGTATATAGCCCAGGTAGGAGATAGTAGAAAAAGAACCTGTAGTTACTAGCGCATAAATTAGTATTTTGCCATTCGATAATAAGGGATTATTAGCAAGACTATACAGTCGAAATGGCCTTTGCCAGTTAGTACAGTGCGGCGAAGTTTAAGAGTCAGTAGAAGAATCATAATGCAGATAATAAGTACCTCGATTAGGCAACGTACGAACTTTATAATAGGATCCAGTGGGCATCGGGCGATATGACTTTCATAACGCAGTTATGCTTTTTACGCCCATGTTATCACGTTGCGGCAATAACTTGGCTTTAGACCTCCAGCCCATTGTTATGGTTGGGGGAAGAGTGTTGGGGTTCTTTTGGATAAAACTGTTTCGAATGCATATATATGCTCTAACACCGACGTGATACGGCCGATCACACTTGTATATAACGGATACGGGGCCCTGACTTTTGCATAGGACATTTACACTCTCATTGCTATCAGCTAAGTCCCCTCCTATAGCAGTCTTTTGGCGTCATTGTATCCTTCTGCTAAACTGCCCTTGAGATGTTTTTAATATATACCAGAAGTTCAACTTGCCAGGCCATGTTGCCCTCTCAATATAAAAGCCCAGCGGCTTTTTATTACGCAATATAGGAATAGAGGCATAGTCAGTAAACGCCAAGAACTGTAAGTCAGCAGGTCAGACTTAAAACTGTCATCACAAATCGCCTTCAAAGTAATTCATTGGTCGATCTGTCAAAACTGCAGGATGTGTTGACGTAGGAACAGTAAGGGCTTATCATACTGGGACACCCTTGAGAGCCTCTCTCGCGGCTGCTTCCTCATCTTTTGAGTCTCTCTGTTCAAACACACGGGATACAAATTTGAGGCTTCTCAGGGCCGTACTGCTCGGTGGATAGCCCATACACCAGAGGTAATGCTATCTCACTACGAGAAGACCTTTAGCGCAAGAAACGCGACTGTAGGATAACACATGTTGCCTTTGGGGTCATTCGCAAGCCCAACCCCAACTGGACCTAAAGATGCCCATATCCAGGTCATTACGGGGGCCAAGTTACGATGAGACTAGCAGCAGAAGCACTGCTAGCACGCACGCTTCTCGGCCGCCTCTCAAAATCGGTTCATGGCGCACTTCGTGAATGCTACGTCGCCAACTATACAGTAGATAGAGCCCAGCATTATCATGTGTTCTATCTCATGATGGAACTAGAGCTCGGGTTGAGACCTGCGTGTATGCAACCCAGATAAAAAGGTCGATGCCAGTATTCTTCAAGATCCCGTTCATGAATAAGCAAAATTCGCTTGTCCCTTTCTTAAGCCCCTGGTCTTTACATTGATCTATCATATCAGCCCTCTAGACTTCTGCTAGCCCGATATGACACGGAACCCTGAGATTTATCACAGGATGTCTCCTCTTCTGACGGCCAGCTGATGCCAATCGCCAGTAATCGCCCTCGACAAACTCCACAGGTACACTATGGAAACTTAGTGCATACGACTGCAGCGGCACCGGTGGCTCATCCCTTGAGGGTTGCCTGAATATACAATGTTCTCAGAGTTTCACTACAAGATGCCAATGAATAGCACATCCATTGGAGAGCGTGCGACCCACTTGGGCACTACGCGAGGACTTCAAACCTCCCGCGGCGGGAAGTTTGGGGATCCTGCAGATTCTCATACGTGAATAGTCAGGGACTGCGCAGGCTCAGGAGCAATGCCCGCGCAGACAGAGCCGGATACCATTTAATTATATACCTACTAGGACCGCCATGGACAATGTTCATAGTATGATTCACTACTTGTGCTAAGCTCAACTTTTGAATGGTCTTCCTGAGCCTCATATGAGACACCTATGCAGGTTAGGTATAGCCGAGTCCTGGTCTCACGAGGATAAAATATCCATGGGCTAAGACAAATCGGTCTAGCCAGTAGCGCACACACTCTGCCTAGCATACTCAGCTAAGCGCTTACAGCATGCAGGAGTAAGGGGGAGAGAAATTTACCGGTAACCTAAAAGACGGTCTCCGCCACAGTCCCTCAATTTAAGCAAGGCGGCATTCTCAACTGTCTTCTAATAGATAATCGTTATAACCAATAAATAGTCTATACACGCAGCGCCCTCCATCTTATGGATTCCTTCCCCGCATATTGGTTTTAAGCTACTTTATTCCGGTATAGATCGTGCGTGCTGTAATGCGTATCTCCAAGAAAGAGCGCCTGTCCCGCCTGTCCCGCCGCCAAGATGTTGCCAAAAGTATCCTGCAGGCGCGCAAACTAAGTGCTGTGAACCCTCTTGATCTCCTGGGACTTGAAGACGATTAGAGCCCAATTTCAGGTTGCACTGGACCGTCGCTTTCGGAATGGAAAAGGCCGAAACAAAAGAAGAAGGATGAACTAGACGCTTTTCGTCGATCACTGGGAAAGCGATATAGCCACCTGGTTGCAGCATGCAAGGACAACAATGACAGATTGCTGTTACTTAATAACGCCAGGATTTATCTCGAAAGCGAAGCGGAATTCCGACTTCGCTTCTGGCTCACCATCAGTGGGCATAACAAGGACACTACAACGCACTAGCCTCACTGCAATAACTAAGAATGCAGCAAAACAGCACAAACCGTAGAGAGGCCAGATAGATACAAGGTTACTATAGAGTCTATATAGAACTCAAGAACACCAGATGCCAAAGGCAAAGCACCTACGGAAAATGCGATTAGCATCTCGTCCGATAGCTCTTCTCGATCTGGGTCAGACAGTAAGAGCACTGCAAGTAGACCACTGCTAGCTTGCATATATAGTGAAGCTCGTAAGACTACTCGATTTCTTCTCAAGCATAGACAGCAATGCAAAAAAGTCTCTAATTTAGCAAGGGCAAGATGTATTTCTACTAATCAAGACAAATGTTTATATAGTTATACTATCAAGGCAACAAACGCAATACATTCGGATCACAAAAACCTCCTACACTATATCTACCAAGGCTGCAGAGAGGTTACCACAAAACGCCAGGCACATAAATTTGCTTCACTTAAGCCTATAAATTGTATTGATTTCTTCCTCTAATCGGAAAAAGACTTCAAAAAGCGGAAGCCATATTAAGTCATCAAAGAAGCCCTTATATCTATACCACCTTGTAAAGCGGAGGGCGTGGCTAAGCTTAACGATACACAACTGCTCTCCGTCATTCGAAGCGGACTCGAACAACGGGCCGCGCTAGTAATCACATCGCAGGAATTCCCTGGTGCAATGAATGGAGGTCTGGGATCACAGCAGGACGCACCGGTTACAGGTCCTGATCCAGAGAATGGGACTAAAAATAGCAATAATCTTATGCGGTTACTAGAAAGCAACACCCTGGCTTCACCTCTTCCGCAAGGCCCCCGTATCGCTGCTAAGTCACCGACAGTGGCCCAGGGCAACTGCACAGTATTTGAGCCGATAGAAACTGTCAACCAAACCCCGGCTAGCTCTCCTGTTAAGTCCCTATCGCCATCCTTTTTGCTACCAGAAGACGGCCAAGTCTACTTGCATTCGGCTTTAGCCTTACCACCAGAAGATGGTATCCAGGGCCGTTCTTTTGGTCTTCTGCGTACATACGAGGATGAACCATCGCAACCTTTGTATTCCAGAAATGACGGGTTGTCGAACGGCTTAGGTGCTCCACCCCATCAAGCGCGCCCAGATATAACCTCAAATGTTGAACCCCTTCCAAGTTCCACGGCTGCTACAACGACTACTGAATATTCCCCTACCACGGAGATAGATAAGAGGAGACCCGACCGGGATGTCACCGAAGATAACGACGGTGCCGTGCCCATCTCCAAAAACAGCGCCTCGGTTTTAACCCGGCAGCAAGACCCTCTGAGGGCAGTCGATTGCCCAACGCCGATCGAGACTAACTACACGTTGCCTGAACAGACAGAAGGTGGCAGGTCTACCGTTGAAAACCCTTCGACTGACAACTCCATAACCGCATCCCAAGTCTCTCTTGTGAGTACATCAAAAGGCACAGCTACGACGTGCAAACGACCAATCGGTGATGAAGACACTGAAAGCTCAGGAATTAAAGGTACGTTACTCGGCTTGGCCACCGCAACAGTATGCTAAGCAAGTGGAAAGCGAAAAAGGCGAGACTCGTTCAAGGCTCTCCTGCCAAAGGGAATTCATCTGCTATGGGTATCACTCAAGGGAACGAGGCAGGAGGCCATATAATTTTCGCGTCGTCATGCGGAGGAAGTGACGCGGCCTCAAACGCTCTAAAGGATTCTACTTACGTCTCAGAGCCTGCAGTAGGTGCCGGATGTAGTACCGCCGGCCCTTCGACTGCTATTCCTCCGCTCCGCCTTTCGTCTTCAAATAATCAAAGTAACGAAAGAAGGTCGAATGCGTACCAGCCGTCGCCAAGCAGTAGCCGCCCTACGGTAGCGAATGAGTGTGCGTATGCTTTTAATGACCAAGCCAACCCTATCTCCTCAAGATATGCGACAACCACAAATGAGGATGAGGTCAGCCCCCTCTATGCATCCAATCACAGTACTTCTTATCCATCTCTACCCAGAAACAATACGCGGATAATTACTACTGGTGTTGCGCGTAACCTGGTAGACACAGGCGCGTCCTTGGAAAGCGGGATCACCTACAGTTGCGACAAACAACTGGAACGCAAACTATCAATTGGGAGTCATGGAAATATAGGTATGTTACTCTACTAAACCAACGAAGCAATAGAGAGTCGGCTAATAGGGAAGAAAGAGGATAATAAGTTGACGAAACCGCTCTGCGTTCCCGGAATCAACGTGCTGGCGGACCCGAAATCATCATCTCACCCCTGGTACCCCTCACACGAAATGGAACAACCGGATCCTTACGAAGTCCATAAGCCGTCTCTATTCTTACATAGTGTAGAGGTCTCGGATCTGGAAGATTACAACCCTCAATCCGGTTCGACGCCCCCGATGGAGTTGAATGGTTTAGAGAATCTTGAAAATGTACAAGACAATAAGCGCACCCCATGGCTAGCTAGTAGGGGAGCATCTGTATACCAAGAGTAAGTTAAGGGAATTCATGGAAACTGATAAATTAGCTAACGAGGGAGCAACGTCGAAAGGGATGGGAACAATAGGGACTTTATTGCAAAAGCTGAGTTCTTACACAACCAGGCAAAATTAGGCACTGAGTGCCATCCTGAAGTGACAACAACCGAAACCACCCTGGGGTTTCCTCAAGAGCACCAAGATGAAGATGGCGATCATCGTATTTCAGACAAGCTAAGTGAGCAAGGGAGGTACAAACACATCAAGAGTCGGGAAGCTATATATTACCTGGAAGAGTCTAAACTAGTACTGCGGTCTGCAATATTGCAAATCTCTAAAGATGGAATGAATCCATGTTTAACATGCTTTCCAGCGGAATCGGCCATAAAAACGTTAGAAAGTTATAGAGCCGAAGGTATATTCAGCATTGACAACTCTGCTACTTACACTAACTGAGTTACAGGTGGGCAATGGAGGAACGCACTAGCAGTTCTGCCGTGTTTTAAAAACAGTAAAGAAAGTCTGAATCTTCTATCCGAAAATTTGGATTTAATTTCCCCTTTCGCAACACTTTCGAAATATCCTGGTGAGGACCCACTGCATCATTTGGTTTTCTTTCCATATATAACCGCTGGCCAACACCTGGCCCAACTACCAACAGTTTCCTGGACTTGAGTGTTTAGTATACATTGTGGTACTCCTTTTCAAATGCAGCCATAACTTGACTATCATCGGGGTAGGTATCCTCGGGCTTCACATCTTTTTTCTTATGTCCTTTACCTGGAATCCAGACACATACAAGCTCTCTTGTATATTTTGGATGCGACCATACCCACTTTGTTGTTATTGTTGAGGCGTCAATGGATGGTACTGTTGCGGCGTTGACGACTATCAAACCGTAGTCTGACAAAGGAAGCTCCAGGGTATTGAATTTTGATAGTTCTGGTACGATATACTCGAATCCGAATGTCAAAGTAAGGTTCTTTTCCAGCAAGTATTTAGTGAAAGCTCCCAAGAACTTGGGGTTCACTTTCGTCAGGTCCGACTCAAAGCCCTCATGAATTTCGACAGGGCACCAGCCTCGTTGAGTGAGTACAAACTTGCTGCCGTAGAGTTCGCTAGAGTTGAGTGCATTGTTTGCGACTTTTCTCGTAAAGTAGAACCGTCCATCGATTAATCGCCCGACTTGGTTACACCCATCTGGAAGTTTGAAATGCCTGTGTAGAACAATCAAGGCCAAAGACTCCGCAACCCCCCATTCCTTGAAGAGCTTTTCGAGCTGAGGTAGATGCTCCTTGACTTTCTCTTCAACATTCAGCAGAACGTCGTCTGTAGGGAGCTTGTTATGGCTACAGACGTTAACCACCATTCGATAAATTAAGGATCAGGATGCGCACTTCTCACATATCTGTGCAAAATGCTCCTTTTTGAGTGGCTGCCAAAGTCCCGGAATCTGAGCGTGATCAAACTCATATGAACCTGCAGTCAAAGCCATGTCTGGTGTGTGGATGAGATATTGAGTTAAACCGCCCGATTCAGTAGCATGCGATTATGCTGTACTGAATAAAAGGATCTGTGTCGCAATAGGCAGTTTTGGCAGATTATTCGATATAGTACCACCATGGAGGGAAAAGCTTCATGGCATGGCAGGGCGGATGCAACAAGCCGAGTACAAATAAATAGGCGGGTCGGCATGCGGAAGCCTTAGCCCACCTGCTTACAGAATCTGATTGGTTGCTGATCAAATAATTCCCTCATGCCCCGCAGTGCCAGCTTATTATCGACCCATAATGTCAATCATATGACTGCCCTTCGCCACTGTTTGAATCGCATCTTTCATTGGTAACCTGATAACCAAAAAGAGTATCAATACGGAGGTAGGTTTTAAAAGTCTTTGCTGGCCAAGAGGGATCGGCAACTACCCCTGCAAAGTCAAATAGGGTATCCCTGCTGATTTTATTAGCTACATTCTATAAGTAATTTTTATACTATTATTTCCCTCTTTAACTTATAAAGAAGATATTATATATATATATAGATATTATAACTTAGGCTTTAATAGTAATATTAAAAGCGCCTAGTAAAGGAAAGAAAACCATAAAGCAAATTAACTTCCTTACTAGTATCCCTAAATGTATAATTAATAAGATATAATCTTAGGCAATTAAGGCAGGCT
>LTDI01000379.1:0-43754 GCA_001654545.1 Fusarium agapanthi
CCTTCTGAGTGAGCGTGCCGCCTGCCCTGTGCCTGTGTCCTCCGTACCTCCCTTCAGCTCTGAACCTGTCTGCGCCTAATACCTAGTAAGGTTGCTTGCTGCCTTCCGCCTCGACCGCTCATCTGTGTTCCAGTGTCTGAGGTGTGTCAGTGCCACTGCCACCTTCTGCCTGTGACTCTCTGCCCTTCCTCATTCTTCTTCTGCCTGACGCAAGCAAATCGTAACCTAAACCCTCTTCTCACTTTACCTTATCTATCGCCAACTCCATCCTCTTTTTTCCCTTTTCACGCTTTCCCGAATTTTCCGCTGCCGCAAGTTAACCATCCCTACGGCTTGCTTCCACCATCGATACCACTCTTACCGCCTCTACAAACCCACCAACCACCACCGTCAATATGCGAAGCAAGTTCAAGGACGAGCATCCCTTCGAGAAGCGCAAGGCTGAGGCCGAGCGCATTCGACAGAAGTACTCTGACCGCATTCCCGTACGTAATTTACCAGTCGCTTTGATTTAAACTCAAGTTGGGGCTCCAACTCGGCAATGAGAGAACGGCGGGCGCGCGCAGTCGTGCAGTGACCGCTTATTTCCTCCGTTTCTTTACCACGATAGGAAGCTAACATGTTACAAGGTCATTTGCGAAAAGGTCGAGAAGAGTGACATCGCGACCATCGACAAGAAGAAGTACCTTGTCCCCGCCGATTTGACCGTCGGTCAGTTCGTCTACGTCATCCGCAAGCGAATCAAGCTCTCCCCCGAGAAGGCCATCTTCATCTTCGTCGATGAGGTGCTTCCCCCAACGGCCGCCCTCATGAGCAGCATCTACGAGGAACACAAGGATGAAGACGGGTACGTTCTCACACAGCTGTTGGAGAGAGCAACTTGCTGACATGACCTATAGTTTCCTATACATTACCTACTCCGGCGAGAACACCTTCGGTGATGCTTGGGAGTAAGCTGCGTGGAATCGGTTCTATATCCCACCTCGAGAATGATGAAGGCGTTACGGTCGTATTTGGGTGAATATTCGTTGGTCACTGGTTATGTTCACGTTATCTTTTGAGTCCGTACTTCAGACCTCGATAGAGAGTCTGCTACTCTTTCTGGCAACACGTCTGTATACTCGCTAGATCTGGCAATGCAGCTACGGTCCGAAATGCATTGTTTTCACCTTCCGGATTATCACGTTTATTTTGATTAGTGACACGATTTTCAGAGTCTTTGAACATGGTATTAGAAAATGTATAAGCAGGTCATGGTACAGTCACGCCGAGCGGAACTCGCACGAATACCAAGATTAGGCAGCTGCAGCTATCGCCTGATTACCCAAATTTGAAACCGTGAGCGCTAGCACGGCATGTGCCTGAATGGCTTGTTAAAGCCGTGATCGTCATCCGTGAATACAAATACTAAACTTGCCACATCCTGCGAGAGGGTTGTCTATAGCTTCTAAAATCTCGAGATAATTTAATAATATATCAAGGATAAGATGCCACGATTTTCAGATCTTGAGGCAACGTTGGGCTGATTCTCACTGCCCATGCCTTCATACCATCTCCTTATAGAATGCCATGACAGCGTAGCGAAAAGAGCCGTTAGCATAACCTCGTCGCATTGCGCGAAATGACTGCAAGAAAGCAATACCGTCCCGGCCTTGAGTAAACGCAAATGCCCAAAGAGATGGGTTCTGCACAAGTGACCAAGTAATGTCCCTAAAAATAGGAATGTAAGCTCATGATCAACAGTCGCACACAAGATATTCGCACCATGTCTTTCGGACCTGTTGACTGATGTCCTTTGGCTCCGACAAGACTTTAAGTCCGGCCTTGTTGGCGAGATCGACGTACCCTTGCTGGGTACAGAGGGGTGGGAGTAGCATGCCATCTGCGTTGAATTTAAGTTCTTGAACACATGAATACGACAACCTTACCTTCGATAGGCTTGATATCATTGATGAAGGTTGTATCGTCAACATCTTCGTCCTTGAACCAATCTGCTAACACAAGCTTGCCCCCAGGCTTGAGTACTTTCATCACATTCTCAAAGAATAATGCCTTGTTGGGAAAATGGCTAAGAGCTTCACTTATCCATACTGCATCAAATGTGCCCTGCTGGCCGCTGAAGAAGTCGCCCATCTTCTCGGCGTCAAGCTCGAGAAACTTGACTTTTCCTTCGCCGAGTTTGCTGAAGCCATTGTCATCTGACACATCAGACGAAGAGGTGTCTCCGATAGCAGTTTTGGTCAGGCGATTTGCGATCTCGACCTGTTTGCTTGAGATGGTGATGCCCGTCACAGAGCTACCATGTTTGGAAGCGAGATATCGCGCTGTTCCACCGATACCACAGCCAACATCAAGAACCGAGCTGTTGGACGGAATCTTTGAAATGTCGAGGAGGAGCTGAATGAGATTAGCTTGAGCTTCCTCCTTTGTCTGCGTCGCTTCAGACTCTGGTGTTGGCCAGTACCCGTGATGGATATGTTCGCCCCTAGTAAGCCAGTCAGTGGATTAGCAATCGCTAAGCTTTCTGGGAGGTAGAATGTTCACATACCACAAACTCAAATAGTATTCACTTGCAAGATCGTAATGGAGCTTTATTCTGTCCTTGAGGACTTGCATAGTTGAGTGAGCGAGGCCGAGGGGAGTGTCATATTGCTTGCTCAAGTCGGTAGTTTGGTCAGACACTGGTGTGGCGGCCATGATTTCTAATGCTCGAGGTCGTGCGGTCGTAAGATATTGAAGCAATTGCTCAAGCTTGGTTGCATATCAAATTGTGTATCAGAATCACACGGCAACGTTTATAATGAGCTGTTATCGGGGAGTGCGTATGTACCCCGCGCCTAAGATATGCGCATTCTGTGACTGCAGGGTGACACAATCGTTACCTCTGTGTCTCTGAAGACCATGCTGGAGAATGGGCTACCTAGTTTACCTGAACAGAAAGAGGCTAGAGAGGTTTGACACACCTCAATATGACTGTCAAAGAATTATGCAAGACTAAAATTATGTATTCCGGTGGAGTTGGACAAGCTGAGTTGTTATACATGTCGAATGAAGCAATATGGCTTAAAATGCCTGGTCTTACCAGTTGGAATCTGGGCCTCACTGAACCCTTTGAGATAGAGGAGCACCGTGACTATCCAAGCCAATCTACTAGGACAGATTCCCGAAACCCTTTACGCATATAGATTTCTGTTATTAAGGAGTAAAACATACATGCTCGCTTGATAGAGCTTCCTTGCGACACAGAGGTTTTATCTGGACACATCGAGTTGGGTGCGAGGCTTTGGCTGAGTCATCTGCTGCGCAGAGGTACACGAAGAAGTCCTGCTTCTCTTGAAAGAATGTTGGTGAACTCCAAAGACAACACATTAAAGTTGTTTCTCGCTGTTGACGGCACCGGACACGAAGCAGACTGACTTAGACGTAGATATGTTCAGCTTGCTCGCTGCCACAGGCAACAGACACTCGACACTCTTTACTGACTGACAACTGGTTTTGATAACCGATTTCGACGCGACAATAGCAAGAATGCATGTTTTTAACAAAGGAACCCCGTTATTTTAGGCTCTTCTGTAAGTGAGGTGGATGCTCTCAACTTGTAGACATTCTTCCTTCAGTGGGTTCCGTTTCACTACGCGCCAAAAGAGCAGGGCTACCAGCGGCTGTAACCGCAACCAATCGTATTACACTGGAACGGCCAAGACGCGACCACTTTCCGATGGCTCGATACACAAAGCGCTTCGCAAGATTAAAAAGTCGATCTCCATTTTGAGTACTCACAAGATTAGGAATTTCTTGCTTGTCGCTTAGCATATTTCGTCAGGTCACCAATAACAAAACTTCTTGTTGAACCAAGAGAAAACAAGACGAATGGACCCCCGCCATATGACATCATACTCTCCAGCCCAACTTGACTACGGCCAAAGAGCTTTGACTACAAACTCTATCTATCTTTAAACACCTCACTCATCTGTTTACCTGGCCATATCTCACCGCTGACCAAGTTTCAGAATATGCAAGACGATGATCAGAAACAAATCCAGCCAACCCGTGACTCTTTCCAGAAAATCCTGTTTCAACTACAACTCATCAAGTGGCGATTTCTTTGGACGAGATCGGCGTTTGCCGACCACGTGAACCCCTGTCGACGAGGGTCCTGAAGAGCGACTCTTAGACCTATTCGGGGAAGCTCTCCACCAGGGTCCAGGGGCTTCAACGGTAAGGAGGCCCCTGTTTGGAAGCTTGATTGGCTGTCAGCCCTGGCAACTCCAACAACACCCTGGTACGCCACCTCGAAAACATTCACCACCAAGAAATGTTCTGGTGATGATCATAGCCTTTTGAAATCGTTTCTCGGAGGACCCTGCTTTTTCCAGTGACATACACGATGGCATTTACGGCGCAGTTACATTAGCCAGCATATCGGAATCAGTCGACAGCGCCACCACTGCGCTCATGGCTTCAGGCTAGGGTTTCATGGGAAACAGCTCGCAATGGCGTCACCCGCTTGGACTACCAAGATGTGCCGCCTTCCTATCAGTTATATGCCCATGCTCTTCGCCGTCAACTGATGGTGAGGTTTGGAATGCTGGGCACCACTCACCTTATCGCTCCACGGTGTTCCCCTTGCACTCTGCGTGAGTCACTATATATCTATACTTCAACTCGCACCCCATTCACTTGGTGGCTGCTGCAGTTGGTGCAGTGATATTGCGAGTACAGTGCTACCTGAAGTACCTTGCTCATTGTGCAAGTCCTCTACGCAGCGGCCTTATAACATTCAACCCATGCTTGAGGCGGCTGGGCCACTCAATGCGACAAGTCGAACAAGCCAAACAACCTCGCACCTGTAGCCAGCCCAACCGTACCCTCAACTCAACTCAAGCTCAGCCCCAGCTGTTAATCTACTACAAACGCTACCTACCTCGCTATACTTGCGGTCCGTTTGCTCTTGGCTCGGGTTCGGAACCGTTTGTGTTCAGGCCTTTGCCAGCATCGTGACTGGTCACCGGTATAGGCGGGCGCTTAGCTCACCCAACTCAACCTTACTCTCGTACCCTAAGCGCTGCCGCCAGAATTGTCAAGGGCGTTTCTGTTACAGCTGATTTCTATTGGGATTTTTTATTCATTGGATACTTTATTTGTGGAGTGAGTCAGATATGTTTTGCGTCAAAGCTTTCTCAATCACCCTCTCTTATTGTTGCTATTCCCCTTCCTATTGTTCTATTGTTCGGCCTTTTCTTTCACTTATACACACAACTCCACTTCAACCTTGAACAATCAACATGGAATCATAGACGATAGACTGGAAATATTTTTTGCTCACGGCCGTCATTTCCTTTGTCCCATTTCTTTCGTCTCTCGACCTTGGGTTCTTTATCTAATTAATCTTTGTCCCTTCACCGTGTAAATCATCACATCTCACTGGATCCGAGCCCTCGTCTTCCTTCGGTCTTCACATTTTTCTACTTATACAGTCTCATACAAACTTAATCGTTTGAATTTACCAACAAACATAGATTCAAGATGTTCTCCTCACGAAAAGAAAACGACGACCCGCCGGTCTACCCGGCCGTACCCAACTCCCTCCGGTCAGAATCATTCGAAATGACCGAGATGCGAAAAGTTCAAGAAGCTAGAGCCGATACTGCTCCAAATGTTACTCCCTACCTCAGCCTCAGAGCAAGGCTCTCTCAAATATGGATGAATCGCTGGACAATCCTCCTCATCCTAGTCTTGGTCCGAGTCATGATCCTCATCGTTGACCTCAAAGAAAACGTCGGAGATGCCAAAGTCAAAGCCCTCTCTGCCTGTACCAAAGTCGAAGATGTTGGCAGCGCCATGGCCTCCATGCCTCATTACCTCTCTAGGGGCGTGAACGAACTTGCAGCCTCTGGAATCGAGAAATCAGTTGATGCCATGGTGTACTTGCTCGACCTGGTCCTTGTCGGCGTCAAGAACATGATTGTGTTCTACATCAACTTTCTAACTGCCACTTACGTGTGCCTGATTACCGCCATGGTCCACGGCAGTCTGGATGTTGTTGCCGATGTCACTGAAGGGGCAACTAAAAAGTTCAACGGCGTGATTGACAAGGCTGTGGACAAGATAGAAAGTCTCTCCAAGGAACTTGAAGATGGCATTAACAAGGTCACCAAGGGAATTGAAGACTCTGTCTTTGGAGACCTTGTTCCCGATATCCCCAAGGTTGACTTCTCCAGCCCCGTCAAGGAACTCAAGGACTTTGACATCAATTCCGAAGATTTCGTCAAGGATGTCCGCAAATTGGAAGACGATCTCCCCGACTTCCGAGAAGTCCAGAACTTGACGGAGCAAGCCATCTCCATCCCGTTCGACTTCGTCCGTAAAGCCCTCAACGAGACCTACGGCAATTACAAATTCGATCGAGATGTCTTCCCTCTCGCCCAGAAGAAGAAGCTGACCTTCTGTTCTGAGAACACTGCTCTCAACGACTTCTTCAACAACCTGTTCGAACTTATCCACAAAGCTCGAACCATATTCATCGCTGTCTTGATTATTCTCGCCCTGGCCGCCATTGTTCCCATGGCCTGGCTTGAGATCAGACGCTGGCGGCGACAACAGCAGCATGCTCGTCTTATTGCTCAAAATTCGTATGACCCTATAGACATTGTCTACATTGCGTCTCGGCCCATGACGGCTACTGCAAGCATCAAGATCGCATCGCACTTCAAGGGCAAGCGACAGATTCTAGTACGATGGCTTATCGCTTATGCCACGTCCGTCCCAGCCCTCTTCATCCTGTCTCTTGCAATCGCTGGGTTCTTCTCTTGTTTTTGCCAGTGGCTTCTTCTCAAGGCAATCAGAGACCAAGTGCCTGCCCTCGCGGGTCAAGTTGGCGCATTTGCCGATGACGTTGTGGAGAACCTCGAAAGTGTTTCGGCTGAATGGGCCCATGATGCCAACGGCGTGATCACGAATTTCAACAGTGAAATCAACAACGACGTCCTTGGCTATGTTACTAATGCCACGGATGCTGTGAACGACACTCTCAACACATTCCTTGATACCATGAATGATGGGCTTAACACTGTCTTCAAGGGAACCATCCTTCTTGACCCTATCAAGACAGTCCTTCACTGTGTTATCGGCATCAAGATCGAGAGTGTGCAAAAGGGACTCACCTGGGTTCATGATCACGCCCAGGTTAACTTCCCACTCTTCGAAAACAATACCTTCAGCGAGGGTGCCAAGGACTCGGTTGAAGGTGACTCGGAGCTTAACACGTTCCTGGCATCCCCGTCTTCCGCCACTACTGATGAGGTCACGGGGGCTGTCAAGGCAGTTACAGATTGGCTTCACGGGAAGTTGATCCAAGATGCTCTTATCTCTACCGGTATACTTCTAGTGTATGTACTTGTTGTCCTTATTGGCACCGTATGGACACTTGTCGGCATGGTCTCACCAGACAAGGGCCGCGCTGAAGGTGGTATGCGCTATACCGGAGACAACAGACCGGGCTTGAGTCCTCGTGTCGGACATCATGATCCCGCCAATGCCGATGGCGCAACACACTTTCCTCGGTTTGGGTCCTCCTCTGGCGAGATAGATCATTACAGAGAAGATGCAAGCAGGCATGACGAGAAATTCATGTCGGGTGCAACAGGGGCCCGTGCTACACAGGTGGACGGTCACCAAAGAAGCAGCTCCTACGGCTACTTAGACACGGCAAGCGGCAAATACTAGGAGTGTTGGAGCCCGATAGCCAGTTGAAGGATGATTTCCCTTGCAGTTTCTTTTTTATTACTCTGGCCCTGGCTGGACCCGCGCCGAGAGAGACGATCCTTTTTAACTGCATGAAGCGATGACTGCACGGAAGGCGTTAATATAACGTATCTTGGACATGGAGGCAACTCAAATTTATTTCATATGTTTCTCAATTGATATCCAGAAGGGGAAAACAAAGGTAGTGGTCGTTGGATACTTAGTCTATGTTTCGTGCCCAAGAATAATCTTGGGTCTGATTCGTGTTCTGCATTGTTTGTGGTCATGTTCAACCAGATTGTTTCTAGTCTTTGACTGACACATAGTAACAACAAATTGAAGGCTACAATTGCAAACTATATCGCTTAGTGATGCGTGCCAGTGAATGCATGGTTATTGTGACTGTATAGCAATGCGTAGACTCCTTTTGATGAGTGAAAGTTTGTTCTGTTTCTGGTCGAAAGAGGCTGTTCCTGATACTAATTCAGCCCTACATGTTTTTCTTTGTTATAAGCTGCTTGGCCTCGGAGTTGCTCGACAAAGAGGCTCCCTCGTATGTGCCTTAGTATTGGTACCTATGCATGATGACTGCAGCAAAGTAAATGCTAGACAACACCCAATCGTAATGTCCGTGACTGCTTACATAGAGAGGAGTACGAGATATGTCACGCGATTTAGATGCCATGATGCAGGACCCTGAAATTGCAACCAAAGCTCCATCCAATGTCATGTTGATTGATTAGACTACCCAATTAGGGAATTCCGGAGCCGAAGTGGATGCTATGATGCTTGATGCAGGGCGGAGTGTGGGCGGAATATGCACCTGCGGGCGACTTGCATGAGCGGGAAGGAGCTAACGAGTCCAGAGGCAGAATTGCAGGTGGCGGAACTCGTACTTCCGGAATCGGTGGCGGAGAATGAGAATGCAGTGCAGTCACCACCAACAAACAACCCTCGCCTCAACCTTCTTTCCCTCTTCTTTAAAGATCCCCACGTCCTCCCTAGGAATCTCCTCCATTCATTCAATCTCTATACCATTTCTAGGACCAGAGTCGATAATCAATTCGCTATGGACGCTATCAAACAGACTTTCAGGCGCTGCAAGGAGCAGAACAGGGTCAGTACACCAAATTCTCGTCATGACTGCCCCTCCGCGGGGTAAAACGGCGAGAATACCAACTTTTGCTGGAAGAACAAAGAAACTGACAATGACTCTTTTCTCTCAAACAGTCTGCGCTGGTAACATATGTCACTGCTGGTTACCCCAAGCCCGAGGACACACCCAACATCCTCCTGGCTCTCGAGAAGGGTGGCGCCGGTAAGTCTTCTTCGGCTCAATGACGCCTGTGAACTGTACTAACCGAGTCGCAACTCTAGACGTTATCGAAGTTGGTGCGCCGTTCACCGACCCAATTGCCGATGGTCCTACTATCCAAACTGCTAACACGGTTCGTACAGTACCAATCGCTTCGATTAGACAGGGATTGACTGGTTTAGATCGCTCTCGAGAATGGCGTCACAATCGAGTCCACATTGGCGATGGTGAAGGAGGCCCGATCTCGCGGTCTCAAGGCTCCCGTTATGCTTATGGGATACTACAACCCTCTTCTAAGCTACGGTGAGGAGAAGCTGCTCCAGGACTGCTACTCCTCCGGTATCAATGGCTTCATCGTCGTCGACCTGCCTCCCGAGGAGGCTATTTCCTTCCGAAAGCTCTGCAACAAGGGCCGGTGAGTCAAAACGCCCAAATCGACCTGAGTACAATACTGATTTCATACATAGTCTCTCATATGTTCCTCTCATCGCTCCTGCTACATCAGATACCCGAATGAAGATTCTCTGCCAGCTCGCCGATTCATTCATCTACGTCGTTTCTCGCATGGGCGTCACTGGCGCTACCGGCACTCTTAACGCGAACCTTCCCGACCTTTTGGAGCGAGTGAAGAGGTACAGCGGCAACAAGCCCGCCGCTGTAGGTTTCGGTGTCAGCACTCGAGAGCACTTCCTAAGTGTCGCTACTTTGTCAGATGGTGTCGTCGTCGGCAGTCAGATCATCACCACCATCAAGAACGCCGCTCCTGGCCAGACTCTTGCCGATGTCGAGAAGTACTGTGCCTACCTATCAGGCCGCGATTCCGATGAGAACACAAGAGAGGTCGGTCTTGTTGAGGCTGTTGCTGGGGCTAAGGAGCCCAGCGGCGAGAATGTTACCGTCAGTGGTACTGTCACAGATGCCGATATCACTGCCGAGGAGGACAGCGCTCTAGTTGCTCAGCTCGCTGCTCTTCACGGCAAGATTCCCGAGCGGTTTGGCGAATTCGGTGGTCAGTACGTTCCTGAGAGTTTGATGGACTGCCTGTCACAACTGGAGGATGGATTCAACGCGATCAAAGACGACCCTTCGTTCTGGGAGGAATACCGATCTTACTACGAGTACATGGGGCGGCCCGGCCACTTGCACTTGGCTGAGCGACTCACTGAGCACGCTGGTGGTGCTAACATCTGGCTCAAGCGTGAGGATCTGAACCATACTGGTAGTCACAAGATCAACAACGCTCTGGGACAGCTTCTCCTTGCTCGAAGACTGGGAAAGAAGCGTATTATCGCTGAGACCGGTGCTGGTCAGCACGGTGTTGCTACCGCTACCGTTTGTGCCAAGTTCGGCATGGAGTGCACAGTTTACATGGGAGCTGTAGGTTTAAGTCTATTCGCTGGTCTAAATATCACTACTAATGCATTGAATAGGAGGACGTCCGACGGCAGGCCCTCAACGTTTTCCGTATGCGACTTCTCGGCGCTAAGGTTGTTGCTGTCGAAGCTGGCAGCAAGACTCTTCGAGACGCTGTCAACGAGGCCCTCCGCGCTTGGGTCGTTGACTTGGACACTACTCACTACATCATCGGTTCTGCCATCGGACCTCACCCCTTCCCTACTATTGTCCGAACCTTCCAGTCAGTGATCGGTAACGAAACCAAGCAACAAATGCTCGAGAAGCGAGGCAAGCTTCCCGATGCCGTTGTGGCTTGTGTTGGTGGTGGCAGTAACGCTGTCGGCATGTTCTACCCCTTCGAGAATGAGCCTACTGTTAAGCTTCTGGGTGTTGAGGCAGGTGGTGATGGTGTTGACACCGCCAGACATAGTGCCACTCTCACTGGTGGTTCCAAGGGCGTCTTGCATGGTGTGAGGACATATGTTCTCCAGGACAAGCACGGTCAAATCACCGAGACACATTCCGTTTCCGCTGGTCTCGATTACCCCGGTGTCGGACCTGAGCTGAGCTCTTGGAAGGACAACGAGCGAGCTAAGTTCGTTGCTGCCACTGATGCTGAGGCATTCCTTGGCTTCAAGCTCATGAGTCAGCTCGAGGGAATTATTCCTGCTCTTGAGACTGCTCACGGTATCTTTGGCGCCATTGAGCTTGCCAAGACAATGAAGAAGGGCGAGGACATTGTCATCTGCGTGAGTGGCCGTGGTGACAAGGACGTGCAGAGCGTCGCTGATGAGCTGCCCAAGTTGGGCCCTAAGATTGGCTGGGATCTGCGTTTCTAGAATAAAAGTGATACCATGTTTGGATTATGTAGCAACCATTGGAATGATAGCATGAACAACAAAGTCTTTTTTCTATCGTGGCTCTGGCGGGTTGGTGATACAATGGTTGGAAGGCGTTGGAAATGGAGGGTTTTGGTACATATTATACATAAGACATTTTACACCGTTATCTTTTGCTCGCCTTGTGTCTTTCTAGCTTCCATCTCTGCATCGAGCTCCTTGAATAAGAGGGCCTCGTCCTCGTCTGACAACTCTTGAATGCCCTCCAAATCAGCCAAATCCTCGTCACCCAACACAAACTCCTGCGACAGAAGTTCGCCCAGCGTCGCTTGACTACGCTTGCTTAGGGGCCCCGGAGTAGCGAAATCGAGCGCATACTGAATAATATCATCCCGGTCCTCAATCTCCTTGGGCGGCATGCCCAAAGCAATACGCTCATCATTAAACCGCTTCTGAATATCTTTGGACTGCATGAGCAGCCACCTCAAGTTCCAGCCACCGGGGCCAAGCTCCTTTATCCTGGCGGGCTTGCTCTTGAGAAGATATTCCTGGAGACCACCTTCTCGGCGGATGGTCTTGAGAACTCGGAGTGTGAGGCGGGTCTTGACATTGGCTTGTATGGCGGGTAGCCTGAAGACCTTGACATGAACGTTTGGACGCCAGAATCGACGAGCCTTGTTGTTGTACTTTTCCGCAACAGTGTTACCGAAACGAATTCTCGCTGAGCCGTACAGACCCTTGTTGGACTGCTTGTAGACTCTTCGCTCGCCATAGGGGTATGGGGGGATCAGGCGGTTGGGTAGAAGATGTGACTTGATCGTCTTGGTCCGCTGAGGAAGAGTTGTGCTGAATAGTCGAGCGGGAGCCGCTGTCGATGATGAGGCCAGGGCCCTCAGAGCCGGCCGAGCGGGGGCCCAGGACGCCATGATATTGGTTATCGAGTCTCGGAGTGTGATTTTCCGGTTAAATACGAGACATTGGTCTTGAATTGACGTCGAGGCGGGCGGAGATTTTCGAGCGCGGAGAGCCCCCTTCGAGAAGCGCTGATCGTCGACGATATCAATTGCCTTTTGGAGTTGAGATTTTTGGGCTGTCGTTGTTCGGAGGGCGTGATGTTCCGGCGCCGGAGACATGGACCGTTTACCTAACTTGGGGGAATTGCCCAATCAGGTGATTTCGTGGTGTCTTCGCGATGGGATCCACTACAGCTTCACTATCAACAAAGCAAACAATGAGTATTCGTCGACAGCTGGATCTGATCTGATCTGATATATGATGGCCATGTTTCCTCCTGTGGAATACTCTGTTCTTCAGAATAATCCTGATTTTGCGAAGCTCTATAGTAAACTTACAAATCTTGTACTTAATCCTGATGGATCGACTAAGGAGGACCCCAGAGCTAAAGAGCGGGCTGCAGTTCGAGAGGTGAGACTATTCCATGATTATCGTCTCAATAAAGATGTTTTAATCTGACTTGAGGCATAGAAACTCAACCGCAGGCGTCTTGTCTGCGCGAAACAACATCTCTTAACTCGCGCCATCTCATCAGCAACACCATCAGGCACACCGCCCGCAACAAGAGCTTCTTCCCGCCTAAGAGCACCTCAAAATCAACAACCTACAGAGTCAAGATCGCAATTACAGCAACGGCCTTCATTTCCAGAGCCTCTACTTGATCTTCTTCTCCTCCTCCCTCCACTTCTCGACGCCAACAACCCGCCTCTTCCTCAGGATACCCTCCAGCTCCTATTCGCCCATCCTCCCCTCTCAGACCTTGAGACTCTCCTTCCAGCTCTGGCACCAGTCATCGCATCGAATTTACGGACTTGGGCATTAGGACTTGCACGGATCGCTCATCCGTCTACGAATCCATCCTTTCTCCATCGGCATATTGCTTCGCTGCCAGCAACCCTCACGTCCTGGCGTTCTGACCTCACAGCTGCTGAAGCAGATCTGAGCACTCACCGGTTACGCTCCCTGGCTGCGTTGACAACTCTTCTTCAGTCCGCAAGCAATGCTTTAAGTCTTCTCGTCCGCACTCTTGAAGTAAAGCACGGCGTTGTAGCCCGCAGTCTTGAGCTCCGCGCCGCAGATGTCGCCCTTCAAGCTCGTCGCCACGACGCCGATGCTGCTATAGCTGCTGCCTCTGTACGCCGCGCGGTCTACACACCCGAAGCAATTGCTGCTCTAAAGAACTATGGCGCACACTTGCGCGATGCTAGAATGCGAGGTGAGGAGCGCATTCGCGGTCTGCAGGCTGAGTTAGGAGAGTACGGCGTCGGTGTTGATGGCGGAGAGACAAAGGAGAGGAAGATGAGGGAGATGTCGAGGGTATATCGGGACATGGCGAGTCAAATGGATGAAGTGAAAAGAGACCTGGACCGACTGAACCAGGGTTAACGAGGGGTGGTAATTGTGAGGCACAATGTGTTTCAGACTATCCACGTGTATGAAAGATAATGATGGCACGAGAGCAGCGTGAACTGCTAGCATAATTTAGACTCAATACCTACTCAGATCGAATGCATATATTTTCACATTTCCAAACTCAGAATGAGGCACTGGAGAGGTAGCAAACGCATAGAACGTCTTCTATATAGGTTACTCGTACATGTATTTTCAGGTTCTCTTCATCTCGTCATTACTTCTCCAGGTCAATACTAGACTTGGACCCTAGACTCGGGGTATTTTCAAATCCATCAGCCCCGACAGCTTTCATGGTCGTAGCTGTCTTTTTGCATCCAAGAAATCGCCTTTGAAAACAGTGTGATCACTGGGTGCACATCCTTCTCATTTTATACTCTAGCCATTTCGTATTTAACCCTTGACCTTGTAGATGGCCTCGGCAAGACGACCGACATTCTCAGAAGTGATACCAGCGACAGAGATACGGCCGTCCTTGGTAGCGTAGACGGAGAACTCCTCAGCAAGGCGAGTCATCTCCTCAGCAGTCAGTCCGGTGTAGGCGAACATGCCGATCTGGCTGGTAATGTGAGACCAATCGTGCTTAGAGCCGAGCTTCTCCAGGTTCTCCTTGAGGAGGGCACGCATGGTGATGATGCGGTCAGCCATCTGCTTGACCTCACCGAGCCACTGCTTGTAAAGAGTAGGGCTGTTGAGGATCTCGGAGGCGATGCGGGCACCGTGGATGGGAGGGTTGGAGTACAGAGGTCGGATGATGATCTTGAGCTGAGAGTCGACACGCTTCTTCTCCTCGGCATCGGCGCAGACGACGGAGAAGGCACCAATACGCTCACCATAGAGACCCTATGAGATTGTTAGCTGGCCTTTTTTCCTCCTTTTTTCCTTCTTTTTTCCCCCCACATGTAAATCTGCTTAACGTACCATGTTCTTGGCAAAAGACTGGCACAGGGCAATGTTATGGCCCTGCTCAACGAAGTAGCGGACAGCGAAGGCATCCTTGTCGGTGTCGCCGCTGGCAAAGCCCTGGTAAGCCATATCAAAGAAGGCGAAGTGGCCCTTCTCCTTGACGACGTCAGAGATCTGCTTCCACTGCTCCTGGGTAGGGTCAACACCGGTAGGGTTGTGAGCGCAAGCGTGGAAAAGGAAGACACTGCCGTTGGGGGCACCCTTGACATCAGCAATCAGACCCTCGAAGTCAAGGCCAATGGTCTTCTTGTCGTAGTAGCGGTACTGCTCGACCTCAAGACCGGCATGGTTGAAGACGGCCTTGTGGTTAGCCCATGAAGGGGTAGGGATGTAGATCTTCTTCTCGCCAGGGAAGAACTTCTGGAGAAAAGCAGCGCCGACACGGAGGGCACCGGTACCAGAGATGGTCTGGGTGATAGTGATGCGATCAAGGGCGGCGTTGTTGGGACCGTAGGCCAGCTTGGCGGCGGCGGGAGGGAACTCAGGAACACCAGTGATTCCGGCGTACTCCTTGTTCAGCTTGGCATCGACGACCTTGAGCTCAGCCTCACGGACAGAGGGGAGAACGTAGGGCTTGCCAGCATCGTCACGGTAGGCACCGACACCTGTATGGGATTCGGGTCAGAACGAGGTCGAGAAATAGCGAGAAACCTCCGCATTCGGATGGTGGGGGATGACGTCGCAACATACCCAGGTTGATCTTCTTGCTGTTCTTGTCGGCCTTGAAGGCTTCAGTGATACCTGGAGAGATAAGTTAATATCAATATTCATGGTGGTGAAGCGATTTGTCTTTGGCACAAAACGCCCCGTATTCGGAGAAACGGAGCGCATCGCATAAAGCGGGCGTTGTACGTACCAAGAATGGCCTATACAGAACAAAACAAGCAATTGATTAGCACCAGAAGCTCGCACAAAGATCAGCAATGGCTGATTCAACTTACATCCTGTGGGAGGTTAGCATGAGGTCATACAAGAGAGGTGCGCCAGCAGTGAGGGAGCTTCTTACAGGAGGTCCTTGAGGAACGTTGGCCCAGTGAGAGGCAGCGCGAATGGCAACCAGGTTGAACTGAGCAGGACGGGTAGCCCAACGGCTGGCGACTCGGAGAGTGGACAGCATTGTGAAGGCGAAGGTGATGGTGAGGGGTGGATTGATGACTGAGAGGAGGTTGAAGGAGGAGAAAGAGGAGGAGAATAAAAAAGCGTGGGAGGAGAAGTAGGATCACTTGAGGCGCTCCTATCCTATGGCGGAGTGTGACTAGGTAAGTAGGCATAGTAGGCAAAGCGTGGTGTCTAACGTACATTTTGGCGATCGGGCCTCTTCGGAGCTGGGCGAGGGGAGCTGTTGTCCAATCATACACTGGAAACTGGATCGAGACCCTTAATTTATGGGGGCTTGAAAGCAGCTCCCACAGAATGAGCTCACCTTGATCAGGGCATTTCTCGGTGGGCTTCTGCTGCCCGTGAAATTCTAGTGGGGTTACCCCGGACATCGGCGTGTGAGGAATGGCAGTCACAGGCGCTCAAGCCACAATACTTTGATCCTTCCCGGGGTGTTTCTCTCCATGGGATCTACGAATAGGTACTAGACCTTACTTGCCGACTCTTGGCTAAATTCATCTGTAGCAAGAATGACTCTTTTAACGGAGCATGACACAGACTCTAGTAGAATTGTGAGTCAAAAGGTAGGAGAGTCGGTATTTAAGTTTAATAAACATGAACTACCTTACTCTAAGGTATCCGTAGGTAGGCAGTTCTGTCAACTGCCATTTAGGCTCTATATGTAACACAATACCTAGGTATGCCAAGTCGAGGATAATACCTTCCACATGTAAAGTCCTAGGCTTAGGCTAGTAGTTGGAGAAGTGAAACCCTCCCTGTTGTTTCTGTCGTTCCTTCTTTCCTAAAGAAACGCCTCAAGCTGAGTGGTGCGCCTGAGGCGGTTCTAGGTTCTGTCTTTACCCTGTTGGGCCCAGTCGTGTTCCTTTTGTCCATCATAATTCATTTCTAAACAAACACAATAATAAGCATGGTCCACCAATTTATCCAGTCGAGTCGTTAAGGATCAAATTGTCCCTTCCACATATCGAAGGACGATATTCTGTCACCAATTGCCTGCGTATGATCTGAGTACCTAGTGTACAGAAGCTGGGACCCCAAAATCATCAAGGCCGCTTGAAACCCGGGATCTCGATGGATCCTTGTCAAGCAAATATGGACACATGCACGACGGTTCAAAGCAGCTTGCACATGTCAAATGCCCGATTATCTGCATTCGATTCATTACATAGATAAACCCGGCATTTGATAATACTCTTTTCAACAGCCGGTACGAGCCTTCTTATGTTTACACTCTTCAACGGCAGTTTCTATCTACACCAACACTGGTACAAACCTATGCATCTGCTGGAATCAGCTTATATATGAGGCCACACCGAGAAAGGAGTGAGAAAATAAAGGAAAGCTCCCATCAACCGCCGGCAACCGAATACGACCCTGACCTGTTTCCAATGACTGTCGATTTATCCTCCAGCTGTCCGGTCGACTCCGGCCTCTTCACCGCGCGTCCCATTCTGGGTCTTCCGCTGGGCCTGTATGTACTGTAGCAGCGGGTCCGCTCTTAGGGTACGGACACTGGCTAGGGGAGGGAAGGAAACTCAGGATGTGACAAAAAGATTTTGGATATCTTTTGCTAAGTTTATTTTTAACACCGTATATTCAGGTCTGAGTTTTCTTGCCCCCGAAGACTGGACAGAACAGCGCCCTTTGAAGCTCGACGCCCATTGTTTCTCCGTTTGTCCAGATTCCGCTCCCACTACTGTCTCCATGCTCACTTTAGCCCCGACTGCGTCACCGAGTCTATGCTTCAGGTACCGGGCTCTACCGTTATGAAATCCACAGACAGATACGCGCATTTCCCATGCACCGGGTCCGTCCTCGTGACCGGCCCGGTCCCGTGCATTCTGCAACTGCAATACACATGCCGTCGCTGAATCATACAAGCTTCAGGATGCGGTATATACTATCTTTACAGGAACCCACAAGGTAGGTAATTGGGCGCAGAAACGTCGATTGGTTTATGAGAGTGGTCATCCGAACATTTCAAACTGAAATTACCAAAACGTGGGGTCATAGTCACACCAAAAGAAACACAGTATTCAAGGGAATCATTAGGTCAATTATCATGATGCCTTCAACCAAATTACATACTGGAGCCTCCCGTTTTTTGCAACTACATTTTGCAAGTCCATAGGACTTGGAGCTTATTACTCCCGAACGCCAACGCCTGTGTGATGCAAGTACCAAGGCATATGTCAATGCCGACCAAGATCCGAGATATCCCCTTACCAAGATCTCTGCATCTTGCATGTGGCGCCTTTCAGCTCAATCTGTGATCCTTTGCTGGGATATCTGCGAAATTAGGGTAAAACCATCTCATCAACGTATTCATCTCTTGCCTCGGGGCAAGAGTGCATAGGAAGCTGAGCAGTTAGAATCTGCCAACCTATGCTTTGTCGTGGACCTTCTCGGAGGGTGTGTCCGCGAGTTCTTCGTACCGATTCATGACATTCTCCTCCACGGTCTCATGGAATACATCCACCTCAGTAGACGCGAACTTCCTTGCGCTGATACCTCGCTCAAAAAGCACGTCGAGCTCCGCAAATGTTCGCCCGCTTGGTTCTGGTAGGCGGAAGAAGGTGTAGATGATGCACAAGAAGCAAATACCACCCTACCGTTCTCGTTAGTAACGAGGCGTATGTGCTACGGAGTGGTGGAGTGGCTCTTACCCAGAAGAATCCCGCATAATTACCCCAGTCCCAGGCTGTGGGGTTGAGCATATAAGGAGTCAAAACGCTGTTGATAATGCCCACGACGTTGCTGTTGTCAAATGTGGTTAGCTTTCAGTAACAACAGTTCGGTCATGGCTCAAACGCTAACTGAGGACAGCGTCCCCTGGCTTTAACAGCATTCGTGACTTACTAGAGGTTACGGCCAAGAACAACTGTCTTGATCTGCAAACGCCGGGATGACAATTCTCCCACAAGAGAATAGCATACAGTTCCAATGGTTAATTGGTAGAACAGCGCCCATACAATCATCATACAGCCTGTGGCGAGCGATGACTGACTTCGATGAGCCTCAGGAACTAGACCAAGGAAACCCATGATGAGCAACATGGAACAAAGACCGCAGAGACCATAGAGAACTAAGGATCGTCTGCCAATGCCCAAAGTCATAAGACCCCAAGCACCAAAAACTCCGGCCATATTGATGCCGTACTGGCCCAGGGCAAATGAATATGCCTTGTCGGCTGATAGTCCAGCCTGTTCAAGGAAGTAGGTGGAATAGTTGGAGAATGAATTGCCGCTCAGGTTCTGAATGGCCCAGATCATGCATACGATCTCGGTACGGCGAAGGTCGGTGCCCTTAAAGCAGTCCCAGTAACTTGCACCAGATGTGATCTTTTCTTCAAGGGCAGTTGTATGTACCATCATGGCGATAGTTTCGTCGGCGTCAAAGTCAGTCTCGCGGTCGAGACTAGTCAAGCGAAGCAATGCCTCCTTAGCATCCTGGGTACGACCTCTTCGGACCAGCCACCAAGGCGATTCAGGCGCAAAAGAGATACCAATGAGGAGTGGCAAGGGCCACATCCACTGGAGAGCATATGGAATGCGGTACGCCCATTCATCGTCGCGCTTGAGCATGGCGTGAATGACGCCTATGCCGATCTCCTGGCCAAGGCCCCAGCAGAAGTTGACATACGTCGTCAAGTACCCACGCAGAGCAACTGGACAAACCTCGGATGCATAGGTGATGGTTAATGTTTGGAAGATACCCCACGGGATACCACACAGTATCTCAGCAACAAGCAGGGTCTGGACGTTTTGGGCGGTAAAGAAGATGGTTGTGAAGCCAGCTACACAGACAAGGCAGGCCATGACAGTGTAACGATAACCAAATCGTTCAGAGATCCAGCCGTTGATGAAAAGACCAATGATCTCACCACAATGGGCTCCCTATGAATTGATGATGAGCGAGTACACCGAGGACTTGTGGGCAGATGACTTACGTTACTCAGACCAGCTTGCCACGCAGCTGGTACCTGGTATTCTCCATCATCACCAAGGACGCCATACTTCTTGTTGAACTGCGGGAAGGCATCTGGTAGTAAGTGTTAGCGATATGAAACTATGGCTTCGCTCGGCATCAATGGTGACACCGCACACCAGGCATCTGATTGCAGTCACACGCGAATGGCCAGGGGGTTGGTCAACACATACAAAAGTTGTTGACGAGAGAGATGTCATAGCCCTCCATTACAATGCATGTGGAGATGAGGATACTCCAGAAAATGGCCTTGGGATAGAGCTTGATGCCCTGGCGGAGGGTCATGGTACGTTCCTTGTGGGCAGCTGAACGGGCATGCTCGACGATGTTGATATGCGTCTTACTGGGGTCGGTATTATCCTCAGCGGCCGATTCCACGGCGGCCGTGTTTTCGGGGGTGTCCTCCGGGGGCGGGGCCGGCGTCACCATGTCTTGTTCGTCCGCCATGACTTCAGCTTCCTGAGCCTGGTCGTGAAGATGGGCTTATAAACCAATCAACGCCTGACTTACAACGCTGAAGACAACTGTTTGAAAGCACAGCAACGGACGGAGAAGGGCCAAGCAATATGATCAAACTCTGCCCAAATACGCTTGATGTAGTGGTGGAAGAGCAATGTCGAACGAAGTCATACAAACATGAAATTCAACGTGTGTAGGAAAGGTGACACTTCAGATGGACCACAAAGAGACACAACAAAACAACAGAGGATCCGTGGGCAACAGCGATGATAACCACTCTTTACTCACACACGCGTGACCTGCAACAGTACGTAGCAGAAACAGAGAACAAGCAGAGCAGAGCAGACAGAGAGAGAACACAGGAAGAGAGAAAGTCTGATGGAGTCCGAAAGGGACCTTTTTTCAGGTAAAAATGGATCCAAAGGTCAACAACTTTTATTCTAGGGGCGGATGGTCGGATCAAAGCGGGACGAGCCATGGCAGACCAAGTATGGCAGAATCATTGAATAATGGAGTGCGACTCGAGAGTCTGGAGCTCGCAATTTCTCCCTGTGGTCGTTGCATTTGCTAACAGATTGTCAGGGAGCTTGTGAGGCCACAGGCCAATGGCGCCTGTTGAGGAACATCATCTCTCAAGCCCATCCTTGCTATTTTCAAGTGGGCCGACCGACTGCTCTTTAACCGCAGGAAGAAACCTCACGGTTCATTCAGAAGTCGAAAGAAGCATGGTCGAGCCATGAGACCACTCACTATGCATGCTGCCACAGTTGCGACCTTGTATACACTACCTTGCTTCAAACAGAACGTTGGTCATTGTTGACAACTGCTACATTCAAGCTTATCTTTTCCAAAGTTATCAAGGGTGCGGAGCCTCAACTTGGCTAACCGCTAACCCTACTTGACTCCAATGCCCAGAAGCTAGAACAATCGGCAGCCATTTAGCGCCATTAAAACTTGCGAACCCCTGGAACTACCAGGATAATTGGGGAACTCTTTCAACGTCCGTGGTAGGGCCGACAAACCTTGACCGTTCATTTCATCCCTCGAGGGCGAATTCTGCCGATTATCTTAAGTGCCGTGGAATACACCAAAGCTGTATTGTCAAAGCATGATTCAAGGCCAAGCAATGGCTATTAATGACCTATATAGACACCAGCTTCACTTCGTGACATTGGGGTTACTCTAAAACACCAAAAGAAAACACTCCTTGGCCCCAACTGATACTGCGGTCTTGAGGTCCTTACCGTCAGCTACGATTCGACAATGCCAAGACTTCAAAATTCAGGCATTGGCAATCTATAGCGAAACACAGTTAGTTGATCTTGAAACTTATACACATGCCAAGGTGGGACTGCTCTCAGCCACTATGTACCTGATCACGATAGCTCGTGCGGGGGCTGTAGTTGATCTATGTAAAGTTGCCAGCCGTCTGGGGAAGAGGCGGGGAATTGCGTGGGAATTGCCTGTGTTTTCTTACGTTATGAGTCAGGTTTGTGTTACAGTTGCTGGGTAGTGTTGTGGTGTGGTGTGGTGTGGTGATGCAGCTCTTATATACAACACTACTCATGCCAATCAGTATACCATTCTTCGTCTGACTATTGACCTCCATTCTTTTTCCACACATCTCTCCACCACTCCTTCAGCCCAAATGCTTTCTCCTGTGCTTCAACATGGACCTTGACATCGCCGCCTCCAGTCAGCGTCTCTAACAAACCCGTCTGTTTGCTCGTCTGACCCCCGCCTCCCAGACTCCTCGCTTTTCCACCAGTCGCACGCTCCTGAATCTCTCGAGCCACTGTAGGCGCAACTTCAGCAAAACAGGCTTTAAGTTCTCGCTCGAGTGAAAAGTACGGCTTCTTTGCTAGATCCGGCGCCATCAGGTTATAGCTTCGTGTCAGGGCATTGAGACGCTCAATCGACAGCTTGAGATATGCCGCTTCGGTTTGCTCCCACGCTGAATCTCGAAACGGTCGCCCAACAACCGGCGAGGCAGCCTTGATCTCTTCCACCTGTCCATCAGCGTTCTTCCGTATGATTGGGTTGTGCACCTCTTCTGCTGCAGCGTATTCTTCTGCTCTGCTAATCTGCTCCTGCAATGATCCTCCCCGGGAAGCGATCATCCTCGCTGCAAAGCGTCGCCAGTCATTCCGTAGTCGAGCTCTAAAAATTCCTAGCTCTTTGGCAAGCTCCTGCTGTTTCTCTATCCAGGGTGGAGCAATATCCTGTCTTTGAATCATTTTGTTCATGATATACTCCGTCGTATCGATAAAGGGGTTATCAGTGCGAGCATCACGCTCGACTCCCTTTCCTCGGGGAATATTCTTGAACTGTCCTCTCGCAATAGCGTTCTCGATGCGTTCATTCGCCAGTGCTGCAAGACCCGTGATAGAGTTTGGTAACGCTCGGGCTCCAGGCTCAAACCTCTCCCTCAACTCTTTTCTCCAAGCCTCTTTTTCATCTTCACTCATACCATTTTTGGCTTGTTGACCACCCATTCCGACATAGGTGTCCACCTTGTCCCTCGCTTTGGCTACTTTCTCTCCAGCTGATCGCCTCGGTTGCTTCTGTAGTCGCATATCAACCGGAGGAGCTTGAAACTTTCCCCTTAGGCCTGGTGCGAGTGGTTTCTTTGCATCATCGAGCATTCGAAGTACCGTATCTGCAGTGCTCTCTTCTCCTGTCCACGCCTGCGCGGAGGCGATGTGCCGTGTTCCCTCGGCTGCTGTTGACGAGAGACCGGCCTCGGCAAAGGCGCGGGCATTTTCAGATTTAAAGTTTGCATCTGCAATTTTGTTCAACAGTCTTTCCTTGAGCTCTTCCGAGAAACCGGCATCCTCAACGGCCCTACGTCCGGCTCTTCCACCGGTAAAGAGGGCTTCCTCTGTAGCTTCTTCCAACCGTCGAGCCAAAGGCCCAAGTTCCTTCTCGGCTGTATTCTCATCACTCTCTTGTTCGACTTTCTTTGCAGTTTTGTCTTGTTGTTTATCCTCCGCCTTGGATGCACCAGCTTGCGTTGAATATTGAGCTGGTGGCAATGTTCTGGGTTGGCGAGAGACTTGTAGGCAACGCCGACATACAAAGGGCACCCGGCGCATAGGCACAGACATTTCGTGAGCCTTGAAGATCTATAGGAGACCAAATTGAAGTCCAGTACGAAATCGGAAATGTTGAAAAAGGATGAACTTGCATGAAATTGTAATGACGGCAATGAAGTTGATCAGCTGAGATTAGTCAGCCAGCCACCCTATACATACATACACACTATCATCGCCACTTTAGCTATCAACATATTATAAATTTGACTTGGAATAACTATCTCTAGTAAAGTCCTTTATCTTAAGAAAGTATCTGCATGTGCTCATACTATTGAATAGTTCGAATTGTCCTGCCGTGTAAAGATTCCGCCAGATATCGGCACCAAAAATGGCCTTCTAACCTCAACTCACCACCAACTCAGGCTCAGCCTAGAAAAAATGATTGAAGGCAATAGCGAGTAAAAGGGCAAATATCGAGCTAACTGGAGGCCTCGTATGAAACGCAAAGTCTTCTTCGTCTCCTTGGTTCCCTTCATCGTGAGGATCATCCCTCGGCTCTCCATCGGGAGTGTTCGCCCTTACAATCCAAGTACTGCTGCTATTGCCATGAAGTTCACCACTCGCAAGATTAACTGTGGCTGTTGAACCGAGGATTTTACCACTTTTACTTACACCAACAGCCCGTGCGGATCTAGGAAGTGGCAATGCTTCCAGTAGGATTTCTGTTTCAAAGCCAAATCGAGATGAATTTGCGACGAGTCTTGGAGAAGAAGTGGCGTTCTTGTCATCTTCACCAACGTACTTCTGAAGAGTCAGTAACAGTCACGAGTAAGGGGTGTGTCTGAACGCACCACTTCCCACCAGTCAACCTGAGTATCGCCGTTCCAGGACACATAGATGGTAGCATTTGTCGCCTCGTTCCCTGGAAGCGCGGAAGCGATGGAAGGACCCCATGGAGGTCGGCCAATCCATTCCATCTTCCACGCGCGATACACAGACATATCAAGATCGGGATCACCGTCAGTCGCATGGGGGATAACTCCTCGCTGAATATCCATGACAACTGTACCATTGGATGTATGCTCTGTAATCCCTGGGTTCGCCCCCCAGCCGATAAGGAAGTTGCCATTGTTAAGGCCCTGGACGCTGCCCCCTGAACCCGAGGAGATCTTCTGAGGATGATAAAATTCATGTAAAAGCCTGACTGTCATTTCCTCATAGTCGAGTTCCACCACAACACCACGAGAACAATTTTCTCCGCTACATGATCCGCTTGTGGTGACTCGGTTATCGAAGAAACTGATTTGACTCTCATTGCCCTGGACAAACTTTGCGTCATATTGATTTGCGAAGTTGGTTGCGTTGCCGCCACTGAGGTCCTTGAATTGGTTGCGCTTTCCCCCGAGGACCCATCGTGGGTTCAGGCTATCCGCCCGGAGGAGGATGATCGCCGAAAGACTCCTTGATGAAACCAGGTAATGACCTTTCGAGGTCTGTTCCTGGTCAGTACCTGAACGGTTGAGAAGCTAAGAAGGGGCTCATACCTTCGACACGCTGTCTATGTGAAACCAGTCGAAGCCATCACCATGCATGAACGTCTTTTTGGGACTGTAGTTGACCATGGTGTCGGTCAGGTTGACATGTGTGAAGGACCTCCACACGTTGGTAACCCTGTTGGTTTCGAGCTCGACTTCTTGAAAGATGGAATCGCTCAGCCAACCATCCATTTCACCCCCAAGAGCAGTTAGGTTGTATCTGACATCCTGGACAGCGGTCATTAGGGCTGTGCCCCCCTGAGTTGTGAACTCGAACTCATGGATACTGCCCTGTGTAGTCCCCAGGTCCTCGATCTCGACTGTCCATTTCTTCTGGTAGTTGGCATCAAAGGCATGGCAGCGACCGCCCTCAATGAAAGTGAGATACTTGCCTCCGCTCTTCACTTGAGCACGAGCATCAAATGTTTTGGCGTATGAGATGTCAGCATATACAAGGCTGAGATCTTGGCTGGAGAAGATAACAGGCCCCGATTTGTCGCCATGTTCCATTGTCAAGAAGAGAAACCCCGAATCATCGACAAGATTGGGGTTGAAGGTACTGATTTGGAAGACAGGGGCTACCACATCCGAGGACTTGAATTCCTGTGAGGGAAATTGACCGAGGAATCCCTTATTGTATGCCTTCAAGTCATTCACAGGAGCGTCATCTGCGAGAGATAGAGTAGCTAACGAAGCAAGCGTCGCGACTTGCACTAAAAACGAAAGCATTGTTTAGGAGGTAGAAAGAGTGAGAAACAGAAAGGAGAAAGAGATAGCTTAGACAGGAGTTGCGAACAACGAAGCGAATGACGAGAGTTCCAAGAAAACTCCAAAAGTGCTCCAAAGACGAGATTTCGAGAGAGTGTAGAAGGGCAGAGGATCGATCGTTGATATTTGTCGGTGTAGGACGAGAGTTTCAAATGCCTCTCACAAGAAACGATGGAGTGAAGACGACATGAGATTTACCGTTACCCCAAGGTAGTTGCACTGAACAATTTTGTGCCTGCCCTTTCTGAGATGTGCAACTGTAGCCTGAATATGAGAGGCAGGCAAGAGTCAAGACTTTCCACGACTTCCATCCTGTTACATCTAGATGAAAGGAAGGAACACTGAAGGAAGTACCCAAGGTACTTGTCATGTCATAAAGCGTCCCTTCCATACGCCGGACCCCAGACACCGCCGCAATAATAAAATGATTCGTTCCTTAGGTATTGTACGCTCTGTTATATCTCTGATGCTTGGTCTACCTAGGTAGGTATGACTGAGACTCTTATCGTCCATAATTATATACAAACAATAACAACACAAAAGCCACAAGTGCCTGTGTCCCTCATATATAGATCCGCAACACCATTAATAACTTTTGTGCTCCTCCCTTTTGTTTTGTCCATGGCCTAGGTAGGCTCCTATTTCCTTCAGGCCTACGGCTCGTACCGGTGTCTACTATATATATGCAATCCCAATCCAAACTCCTCATGCCGTGGTGTACCAGTTTGTTCCTTTTCCGTTGGTCGTATCTAGTCATTCATAAAACAACAACAGCGAATAATATCCTATATTCGCCCCCCTTCAAGAACTTCTCGTTCGAGAATCTCAATCTGGCCAGATTCCCCGGTGCGTCGTCGTTCCATGACCCAGCGCGTAGCTCCACTATCTTCCTCTTTGACGTATGATATACTATCAGCTGACCCTTTGTGTCGATGGCCCATACCCGGACGCGTTGGAGCTGAGCCTGACTCAACCATGCTGGCCCTGTTCGAAATCTCCAGAGGGCTCACCATTGCCGACGCAGGCATGCTCTCAGCATCGGATATCGGAGAGATAGGATTGTCAAAAGACTTTGATGGGGGCCTGCTAATATTTAGAGGCACTGCCGGGACATCCCCCCTGACGTTGGTGTCGAGTTTGGCCAGTGTCGGGACAGGAGGAGATAAAGTCAAACCGGGAATGCCACCTGTCAAGGTCGGGCTTCCTGACGCGCTCACACTGTCCGAGTCATGGCTAATGGTGGATAGGACCGAATTCTTTCGAGTATGGAAGGTCGTTGGGCTCATAATACTCTGACCCCATGGTGAGCTTGATAGGTCGCCTCTTTCTGACCGAGGGGACCCATTCTGGCTAGACACAAGACTGGCTTGAGAGCCACCCCAAGCTCTGGATCGTAAACGGAGTAGGGCAGACAATGTCATCTCGTCGCCGCGATCACCCATTAGAGCAAGCTGGGCTAGACCAGGACTCTGCAGCGGTGTTCCGCTAAAGCCAGGCATGCCAAGGCTCATGACCGAGTTTCTGTTGGAGTACTCCGACCGCTCTGTGATAGGTGTCAAGTTCGGCTCCCTTGAAATCATGCGTCCACTTGTGCTGCGGTCCAAGCCATTCTTGGGTCCGAAGAAGCCACCATTAGCATACTCAAACTCGGGTCCTTGTTGTTGGCCAGCTGGGGCTGAGTAGAAATTGAATTCCTGGCCATACCACCCATCGCAGTCATTAGCCAGAGCGCTTGCGTTGGCCTCAGCAATAATAGCATCGTCATCGAGCTCGAAATCGGCCATGTCTTCATACGAATCGTTGTAGCCACCGTAATCATCAAAGCTCTCATAGTCGTCCTGCCTAAAAGAGTTATCGCGGTCTGGTGTATCAGGCGATTGGCTTGGCTCAGATAGAATGGTTTCATCAGCCATTGGCCAAGAACCCCGTTGAAATTTGCCCGATGCTGCTGCCTTGTAAGTTGCGGCAGCGAGAGCAGCCTGGTAAGCCGCCATGGTATCACTGTTAGGAGGTGATGATGAAGGGACCATAGCTGAGGGGCCATGAGGTGATTGAGGCTTGGGGCTGCCGTAGATAGCCTCAGGTTCGACAGATTGCTTTTCCTCAACACTGAGTGATGTATGGGCCGTAGTCTTGGACGTCTCTGAACCCGCAGAGAATGGGGCTGTCATATCCGACGATCGATTCGGTTCATCTTGATTCCCGGATCGTTGCAATGCATTCGCAAATGCCCCTGCGATCGGTCGACCGAATTGATCGGTATCATTGTTGTCAAATATCGACTCGTCAAAAGGGTTATCATCCCATTCTGGAGGGGCAGCAAGATCCTCAGCAAACTCGTTCCTCTCGAATTCCAGCATCCCATCATCATAATAGAGCTCGTCATCATTTAATTGGCGCCCTGTGTCAATTGGTGGCAAGTCTTGGTTCTTCTGGAATGCAGCCTCATTCTCCAGACTGGGCACTCTCGGAACGTCTAGTCCTTGGATCCCTAGTCCACCTGCCTGCATCTCTTGATTCAGTTGTTGGTCGAGGGGGAGGCTGGGAGACAATTCTCCGAGTATATTCGGTGTGTATTGACTCATAGCATATCCGATCCGGTTGCCTTCTGCATCCCTCGGGGTTGGCAAGAAGCCTGCGCTGCGTGGGCTCGTCAACGACGATGTAGGGCCCGATCGTTGAAAGACGAAGCCAGAGAAGTTCTCTTGATCGTTGTCTGGATCAAGCTCATCGTCTTGATCGTCTACCACCTTTCTGCCCAACGTATTGTGTAGGTTGTTGTCGAGATGCCCGCCCATGGGGTCGTTCAGCGTATTGTTCATGTTATTATCCAGATGGTTGTCTATGTGGTCATTGAATTCATCGTTGAATCCGCCGCCGTCCATATCATCATAGTCATCACCGACCATAGGAATATCTTCCTCAAAACCATCGTCTTCCATCATTGCATCGTAATCGAAACCATCGTCATCAAAATCATCAAAACGCGAGTCTCGAGCTGCAGCGGGTTCAGCCGTCTTCTTCTCGAGCTCTCGTTGTCGATGCCTGTCCTCAAGAAGCTTCTCTTGTTTTGCAGCGCCAATCATGTCAAAGCTAAACCTTGACGAGGTACTCTTCATATGTCGAGGGATCGCAGAAGGAATGTCTTTGCCTGACAATCCAGATAGCGAGGGACCTCTCGATCTACCAGCCCTAGGTGAAGTGGATCTCTCATGGATGTATGCTTCTTCATCGATCAACCGTGATGCTTGAGGCGACCTTGGCTGAACCGAGATGGGAGCGTTATCCTTGGGAGGTACGGGAGGCGCATCTGACAAGGCGAGGTCAGCCATCTCTGCTGCAGGGATTTGAGCAGCAGTAGATGCTGTGCTTGGCGTCATCTTGAGGGCCCTGGAGTCTTGGGAGTAAATAGACTCGGAAGCATTACTAGGCTCTCGCTGGGTTAAAGGCGTGGCCGAGAGAGGAGTCTCATCTGCCTGGCTGGCAGCTGGGTTCAGAAACCTCTCTTGGGTGGGAAGGGGAGCGGAATTAGGGACCGGCGAGGCGAAAGGAGGCTGCATTGTTTCCCTGTTTGGGGTGTTCCTCTTGGGCCGCGGGGCACTGAAATCATGGACTCGAGTTCCCATGATACGAGGGTCATATATCGGATCCTCGCCGCGCCGAGCCAAGGGTAATGGACACAAGTCAGGAGCATGCTGACTGTTCTTGCGCCTCATCAATAAGGTCGACATTGGCTTTTTGAGAAAAGGTAGCCCTTTTTTGGGCTTGGGGATTTCGGTGTTGCTTGTTGTCTGTGTAAGCGAGGGGAGTTCCGTAACCAGTCGGGTACCTGCAGGACGGCGACCGGTAGGTGCAGCAGCTGAGTGCTGAAGATCTGTAGGTGTACTAAAAGAGGATGCAGCTTTTGTATTCCTCAAAACTTGTGGCGATGGTCGCAAAGGAGCGCTGTTTGAGGTCAATGACGGTTGAGATGCTGAATGTTGTCCATGTAGACTAGGTCCTTTTCCGTTGTCCGCAGTTTCAAGAGCCTGAGCCTCCAAGTCTCGCTGATATTTTCTAAGAGCGACACCACCTATGAATGATCCCTTGTTAGATGAGCTTTTGGAGTTCGGTTGCGGTCGGGCAGAATCTAGCGGGCTCGTGGCAGCATTTTGGCGACTATCTCGTGATTTCCCAAGCTCCTCGGTGGTAACACGGGCTATGGGTGGTAGAGTGGGAGGCAATGCAGAAGGATTCGACGAGGTCAGTCGCAGTTCTGGAGAGAGTGCATCGGGAGAGAAAGGCACAGTTGGTGTAGGCGAAGTAGGATTGTTATCGGGAGAAGGCGAGGCAGGATTCGAGGGCCCTCGCCTGTGGAACCTCAGATGGGACAGCATACCGAAGAACCGGCTGAGGTCTGCGTCAAGGAGAGTGAATCAAAATGTCGACGGCGGCTGGGTGGGGGGAGCGCGGAAGCGCTCGAGCTTGCGTAAGGGAACCGATACGTAGTGAGAAAAGGGCAGCGCATCCGTGGGGCAGCACCCGATGGTGTAGTGTAGGGCGAAGCAAACAGTAGGCGAAGGAGGCGATCGAAACGTGATCATGGCATGACTCAAGGGGTCGCAGTCGCAAGAGACAACGTAAACATAGTGGTCGATCGATAGGGTGTCTTGTTTGGGGTTTGGCTTTGGGCGCCGGGTATCGATAGCGGGCAGCAAGGGAGCGTAAGCTTGTTTCTGAATGCGCAGCGCAAAGCAAGGAAGCGATAGCCGAAGTGTTTTTTTTTTTTTTTTTTTGGGTGAGGCTGGTGCTGATGCAGAGAGGCTCGGAGAATTCGGCGGTATAGTCGATGTAGATTGCCGCGATGGAAATGATGGGATGAGATGTTGTTAATGGGAGGAGGCTGAGGAGATAAAAGTGACAACCTGACTAACTTAATGGACCTGGCCCCGATGCGTGGTTGGTGACGGATTTACAGTTTCAAGGGACCCGATCCAAAAGCCTGGCAATGGCAAGGCAAGGCAAGGATGAGTTGCACGTGCATAAGGCACTCGAATACGACTCTGACGCGGCTTCTCAAGTCCAATCAGCAGAACAATAGCGATTTTATTTCAGGAGAATATTTAAATCAACTATTTCGTCGGTTTGTTACAATCAATAAATCCAATGAGAGAATCAATCAATTAGCTTTGACAAGTAGGGCTTTCTTATTAGTCCTAGTCTACTCCGTACAGCGTTGTCATCGGTAGTGGGGCCGGCTTCTGTTACAGCAAAGTAAACCAGGCTTTGCGCCAAGTCTATAAAAAGAAATCCCTAGGTATCCCTTCCAAATAACAGCAGTATTAAGAGTGGGGGGAAAATTGCGCAAACAGTTCGTCTTCCTTGATAATGAATATTTGTGATTTCCGGGGCGAATCATCTTAAAACAGAGTCTCCCTTGCTGTGGACAGAGGGCAGCTTTATTAAGTACATCCACTTATACAAACTCGCCCTTCAACTCTTTATGTGCAAGTGGCATTCGAGATAGTCTCTGACTGGGCCTAGTAGAGTCTGTACACTGGGGTCTCGGCTTGGCAAAGGGGTTGAGCTTTGTTCCTGTTCTTATAGAAGTCTCAGACACATTATTGCTATGGGACATGATTTCTACTCGCTAAGTATCTTGGCTCTTCCACTTACACCGTAGCAATCTCCGAGCATGAATTCAACTCAACCCATCTAGTGCATCGGAGGAAATCATATGCAGTATCAGCGACACCATGACATGGCCTCCAGCTCTAATGGGCTGCTATACGATATTTCAATGCCTCACTCTTGAGTCTAACTTGCCAAGATGAGGAAGTACGTGGGTGGCAGCCAACACGCCAATAAGGTTGATCTCCCAGAGTCTAATCACATAAGCTTTGCAACCGCTATGCCAACCATCATGACATACCCAATAATAGGTGAATAGATATGCGATGGCGATTAAGCTTATCTGAGACGACTCATGTTAGATTGACTCTCGCAACTGGCAACTGAAGCTGACCTCTCGACCTGGCAGGCATATTCCATCGAATACCTACGTACACAATTGAGTCGTCGATGACAACCTAGGAGAGGCTAATCAGCTGTTGATAAGCAGCCATATCGAGCGATTCCCCTCAGTTTCTATGCGTCATCGAGTAACATTCCCAGTTCAGGCTTGTGTAACACTGCTGAGAATTATGTAAGTCAATGATAATGTCGATCAAAGCTTAATCGCATTCGTGACATCGGCCTATGAAAAACATAATTCATTCATATCAGAGAGTGATGAGTCTTCTGACTCGGGGTAATTAATACTCGTGATTCAATCAGCTGTCATCTTTTGAGTCCAAAAATAGAAATAGAAAACAAAGCGGCAGCCACAGTTTCAAAAGTCTTCAACTATCAACGCTGACCTGAGCCACGAGGCTGTGAGGTTTGGTGAACCAACGCGGCGTTGCCGAGCTGAGAGCCCCAAACAATCAGGTCAGTGTGTGATATGGACGGACGTACGATGGCTGAAGGCGTCGGAATCACGGCATTCAGTTCTCACTGACGGTCGGATATAAATGATCTAATAGTTGAATGCGAGGAATGTTGTTGGAGAGGGCCGTTTATTCTAGACCATTTTCGATATGTGGTGGTTCTTGGCGATTTGCTTGCTCGGCCCGCGGTTTTTGATTGAAGAGATGTTTGTTTTATGTTTGGGAAAAGCTTGGGGTACAATGCTATAGCATTCTAAAAACTTCTTTTGTCTACCTATATAAACAGTGAAACACAGAGACCGGATCTTTTGCTAGGGCTCCCAAGGCTTGTAGGCAGTAGGATTCCTGGGCAGACCTCATCATGAGTCGATGACTGGTGAAGTGCAGGCGGTAGAGGCTGGGCACTCATTAAATTGTATCTGGCGTAACCGAGCGCTCCGAATGTGGGGAAATAACAATGAGGTAGACTTTTGTTACTTTGACAGTAAACAATGAAGGAAAAGAGATTGATGCTTGATGAAAGAGGACGTGAAGACAAAGTGATTGTGTAGATTTGTGTAATACAATATCCGTTGGTGATCAACCGGGTGCATCGTTACCTTGGGAGGCATCGAATTTGTCTCGTGCGTTATTACCGGTTGCGGCTCATGAGAAGCAAACATTGGGCCAAACCTGCAGCACATCACTCACTCAGCGATCAACGGCTGAGTTGCACTCAATCACTCACTTCCCCACAAACCATCAACAATAGATAGGATAGTTAACATAGATCTCAAGTCCGGTTCTGGAAGTCGAGATTCTTGGCCTGTGCTCGCCCGTGGCTTCGGTTCTAGCCTGACTTGACTTGACTTGGCTGGGCCTAGGTCTGGCGGGAGGCTCAGACTCCACTGCTGACGACGCATTTCTTGGGACTAATTTAACTTGACAAAGTGAAGTGAGTTGTAAGTGGGAGAAGTGGGAGAACAACGTTGCTGCCACGGATGACGAGGCCGGAAGACGGCACCGGGATGTGGGTACAGACGCGCCGGCCGGATCCCGCTGTAACCGTGACGTGACGTTTCTTGTTGGCTTCAATCGTCTCGAGAGATTCAGGAGATGGTGAGAGGGAGACAATTCGATGAGATCCGCTAATTCATTCTCTTGGCCACATGGAAATCCACCCTCCAAACAAGGATGCCTCTAATCCTCTCGTCTCTGCCTTGTCCTCCCTTTCCTGAATCGCTTTAGGCTCACCACATCCCGCGATACCAAGTCTGTGAGAGGTCTTGGCCACGCAACAAGTTGTGATGAGAGTCGGCTTGGCAATGACTGTTGCATCGATTTCATCAGAGGTTAGTTACTGCACTTATTACCTCGGTTTTAGTTTAAGTAGAAGCGTAACCGTTAGACTTATCGACCCCGAGGCGTACCTATCCTTGATAAATCAATCGCTTATTCCCCCATAAATTCTATCCATCATTTCATCTTATTTGACTACAGTGCAGCCTTATTTTCGCAATAGCCTCTCATCTTGGTCTGTTCCAGGAGTTGCTCCTGTCAACCTCAAACTCTCTCGTCTTGGACCTATCATAGCCTTTCCTCTCTACAACATCTCCCCTGAAGCCGTTTCTAGCTTCTCATCCCGTCCTGCTTTCGAAACGCCTCGCTCAAAGTTACTCACTGCTTCCCACCGGCAACATTCCTCTCGAAACGTGCACTCAATCACTTCGAGAGGCTACTTCCACGAATTGGGCGTCCACCACCGGATCATCGGCATAGGATTCGCATTTTCTAGTTCTAGTTCTAGACCTATCCTATTTCTATCTACAATTTCTCAGCCACACCGACATTAAACGACATAGTTATACATTTTGCCCATGGCCCACATCAGTACTTGAAATCGCCGTGCCTTTTTCTCTTGTTAGCCGCTTTTACTCGACTCTAGCGCATCATGTTTCAAGCACGATGGAAATCACCAGCAGAGCTCGATCATCAACTCCCAAGTCGCCGTGACAGTCAAGATTCTGTCATGGGTAGACTCGGTGGAAAGAATGTTGTCATCTTTTGCTCTACTCGCGTTTGGCGCGGCGCGCCTAAACATATCCTTCAGTTCGCTGCCCTCTTCCTCACCACCTTTCTGATCTTCGGCGTATTACCAAATCGACTATCAGGTGGACAGCTCAGAAGCGGCTCCACTGGATTATTTTCTTGGGGTAGATATGAGCCAGAACCCGAATCAAATTTGAGGATCGTGGTGTTTGGATCCCCTGATACCGTGGGTAATGTCAAAGATCCCCGACGCAAAACATGGACAGAAGAATTATGTGACGAGGTTAGTTACTAAGGTTCGATATTGTGATGGCGATCTTACTTACTAACAGATCATTAGCTTAACTGTAGTTCTTATCTCTCATTCGTACCAGATGGTCGACCGAACAGGGGCCTCATCAGCAACGAACTCCATCAAAAAGGCGTCAAAGATCTTCTCAACATCACAAAACATACAGACGTGAAGAAGAAGCCAGCCTTCGACTACAACTTCATTTCTAAACAGTACCCAACTCCAGACAAAGTCCCTGACTTAGCCAGCCAAGTGAAGACCTTCCTCGCGATGCCACCACCTGAAATACCCCCGCGCGAAACGCTCTGGATCTTCAGCTTCGGCACTTGGGAAATCTGGAACATGGCTGCAATGCCAAGGACGAAGTCGGAAGATATCATTACAGACATGGCGAGAGTTATCGTTGACCAGGCTGAAATACTCTACGAGCGATCACTAGACCCAACTTCCATCGCGTACTCGGACTTTTGGATGAATGCGACTGAAACGCAGATAAGAGAGCTGACGGCACCTGGCGCTCTAGATAGTGTCGACAAACGCAAGTTCGAGAGCTTTCGCATTATAGCGCCTATGATATTCGATATATCCTTGACACCGGCGTGGCAAGCTCGACAGGCGCCACCAGCACCCAACAGCGTAGTAGAGCATACCCGAAATGCCGCGGAACTGACCAAATACTGGAATCAAGAGGTGGATTTTGCAGTTGCTGAGTGGATTGAGAGATCGACCAAGAAACCCCAGAAGCCGACTTCTGAGGACAAGGCATCAAGCAAGAGCAAGAGAACCGAGAGTGTTGAGCCAGTTGAACACAGCGAAGATACAAAAGACTCGGCGAAGAAGACATACGAGGACGAGCGTGTTATCCAAGCTCCATACCCCATGCGTAACGGGCTGGCGGTGGACATTGGAAAGGTGCTTCTCGATGCTATGACAGAGGGTGAGATGCAGCATGCCGCGGTGGTAGATCTGCGAGGACGTGGTACGATGGCACCAAACGCGACGATGCGATTCGCCGATGTCTGGACTTCATGTGTCAAGGCTGACATGTCTGATCTCACTATCGATCAGGACAAGGTCACGGCTGACTGTGCCGTTGAGAACGACCATTTATTTTACGACTCGTTGACGATAAGCGAAAGGGCCAGGAAGGGCGCAGTTCAAGCGGTTGTGCAAGAGATCAAAGACGAGCTGTTCAATGCGCAGAAGAAGAAAGGATGGTTATACGGGGGATGGTAGTTCGAGCAAGCGTGTATGATCAGTTGGGTTTCAGTTTGCATTTGACATTACATTACATTGCATTGGTATTGGTTGATACCCGGTGGTTAGAGACATGGAAATGCATATATGATTAAAGACAGGATGGATGGATGGATGGATGGATGGATGGATGGCGTTTAGGAGTAAACAGAATCGCTTTATTGATAAGATGGAGAACGAATAAGCTACCGTACGAGTGCCAATACGAATTTGACAACCCTGTTCTTGACGTACGGGCCGAACCTGGAGGGGGACTAACAAGGGGCTCACCCGAGGCCGAGATCGCCCGGTAGATGCTGGATCTAGGTAGTACCAGGAAGCGGGACGGACACCATGAAACGTGAAGATCGGTAGGGAAGAAATTAAGTTAAAGTTGGTTGATCACCAAAGAGGTTAACTCTAACCTGCAGGATTTAAATGTCCGTTCTTGTCCTGGCTTGGCTATAAATTAGACGGCCATCTCGTGATCCAACAGTCTAGGTACCTACAGTCGAGTCGAGTTAAGGATGCGACGTAATACAGCAGTTGACCTAACCCCTGTAACCTCGATCGATCACTATATGGGTCCTCTCTCGCCTGGCAAATCCAACACCCGAGAGGTCAACTGCAAATATGATGCCAACATGAACACACTCTAATGCCCTCCGACTCCTGTTTTTGTCAGAATTATAGCACAGCCCACTGCAAACCACACTCAAACGGTCCAATCTTGGCTTTGGACAGGTCATTCTTCTAGGCATAGCGCCCACGCGGGTAAATCTCCACCCCCACAAGCCTAGGAGATCGGCGTCGCTAGTATCACGCAGCGACGTCACAAGTCCAAGACCTTAAACAAAGCACTTCGCAGCCTCTATAAACGATTCCCTGCGCTATTGATTTGATCCAACACACGCGCCTTCCTCCTGTGACTGAGACCCTGAACCTTCTATTCTCTTGTAATCCATGAGACCGCCTTCTCGAGAATACCTTGAACATAAAACATTGTCTCGCTGCCTATTTTTTGCACTTTCACGCCCTGAAACCTGACCTAGACATCCACGAGACCTTGCGGCTCCTGATACAGCCTCACTGTCCCTAGGACTCATACAGCACGAGACCTCATTTGCCTTCCCAAGGCAACGCATCCTATATTATATATCTTTAGCTCGTTGTCGCATTTCAAGATGGCGGACAAACTAGACTTTGATCCTAGCGCTTTCGCAGCCGATATGCAACTGCGCACTCGAAAGACCCGAAACTTTGACAAGATCGAGCACGATCTGCCCGATCCCAAATCCGCTGCTTTTCAAAAGACACAAGCTGCTGCGCTCTCAGCACCTGTCAATGTCTCAGCGTGGCTCTCGCGCTTTGCGCAATGGAACCCCTTCGGAAAAGCCGTCGATGCTGGCGACACAGTGTGGTTGATGGATAACACAGCGTACCAAAACCCCGAGACCGACCAGTGGGAAGCTGAGTTTGTCGCTGCAGTATTTGAGAACGAGCCCAAGTGTCGCGTGGCGGATATAGTGTCTGGAATTGCTTCAATGTTGGGTTTGGCGGACGACGCGGCTGAGCGCGATGTTATCGAGAAGAGAATCATTCCGTTCCTCTGGGATATTCAAGCAGCGAGGGTTTTCTGGATCGAGCATAAGAAGAAGGAGATTAAGTTGGGACCGACGAGTATTAATGGTATTACGACGAGCGTTGAGCCTCTCCATCACGCCCATAAGGGGTCGGTAGTTGATGCTACAGCGTTGGTACCTCAAGGCACTCAAGGCCTTCATGACATGCAGACTTACTACGCTGGACCTGAGGGCTGGGCCATCATATCCGGTATGTTTCTCTGATTATTGCCTATCAGCCGTACAGACTAACATGGCTCAGATGTCGACGACACCATCAAAGTCACCTTGACCAGCGATCCACTAGGCATCCTCAAGACCACCTTTGTCGACGAGCCAACACCAGTGCCTGGGATGCCAGAGCTTTACTCAGAACTTCAGTCTCTTCTCCCCCGCGATACTCCTTGGTTCTATCTCTCAGCATCCCCATACAACCTGTACCCCCTTCTTCGAGAATTCCGAGACCGCTACTTCCCGCAAGGCACATTGATCCTCCGAGATTCGAGTTGGCGCACGATAGCAGGCTTGTTGTCGGCGCTAACAATGGGAACTGAGGAGTACAAGGCAGATCGCATGAAGAAGATTCACTCGTGGTTACCAAAGAGAAAGCTCATTCTCATCGGTGACTCAACACAATCCGATCCCGAGGCATATGGCGAGATGTATGTAGCCCGCACTAATTTAGTACCTCTTTACTGATTCGCTTGTAGCTATCGAACATTCCCAGGCTGGGTAAAGATGATACTCATTCGCAAGGCCATAGACGTCGCTGCCATTGGCATTGAAGAGAAGAACCAGCTGGAGAGATTTGAAAAGGCATTCAAAAATGTACCGGTTGAAGCGTGGCATGTTTTTGAGGAACCGAGTGAGTGTAGGAACATTGTTCGGGATGTTGTGCGCAAGAGGGCGTAAGAGATTGTTATATTCACTATAAGCGATGGGATTATGTGAGAAGGAATGAGAGTGTTGTATAGCTGTAGACGATGCGCACTGGATTATCATAGAGGGGCCAAGCTGTTTTATTGTTTGGGGGTTGGCATGGGCCACGGCAAATGGTGTGTGCAATTTTGGATCATGAGATAGATCCCTATGAGGTACTTGTTCAGATTCTTCATGCTTGCAAGAGAAGTTCAGTTAAATAATTGAAATACAATTAGTCCCAAACTTCGACATCAGAGGTCTCGGAGAGGGAAATACAAATCGGTTCGTCTTCGTCACTCACACCTAGATCACCGACTATTCACGCTTTTTCTGTGACAACTTCGATGCTCGTGTTTAGCAACATAACTATACATCGGTTATGATACGAAGACGCAGATAGGATGATGGAGTTTGGTAAGAGGGCATTCCAAGATGTCAGGACCAGGCAGGCTGCAGAAGTGAAGAAGCCATCTGCCCTCATTGTTCTGAGGATCTACTACCAAACGGGAGATTTATCACAGAACATCAGAGAACCTTGCCTCTACTATTCTTGCTAAAGGGTCCCCAGGAGCGGGCGTGATTAACTGCAAGCTGTTGATCAGAAACAAGGCTGGTGGCATATTGGACCCAATCACAACAAACGGCGGATCAATGTTGAACCAACATGCAGAAGCTGATGTTACATATATATTGAGCCAGCCACTAATTGATCGGCGAATGACTTGGCCTGTTATTCTGGGCATGTCCTAGTGTTACCAACATCTATTGACGTCGCTGCCCGATTCCCATTTTCTGCCTATCCTACTAAGTTTCTCTCACTTCCCTCGAAGCCATATCCTCTGTAGCTGAGACTATCCCAACTCCCCTACACCAGATTTTCATTCCACTCGATCCAGCATGATGGCTATCAGATTCATCGGGGTTCATTCTTACTTGCAAGCGAGCGTCACTTCTTGTGCTCACTGCCACTGTTACTAATGGCCATACTGCTACTAGCTTTGAGCAAGGTATAAAGATTCTTTACCAGACAAATACTTTCGAGTTTGAAGCTATGGATGAATTTATGGAGTTTCAAAGTTATCAGATTGCTCCTGATCTGAATCATTTACCCACGCACATCGATACCCCAGTATCGATCAAATTCAGCGACCTGGTCTGCTATGGAAGCGGACTTGGAAAGACGGGAAGACCACAACCCATCAAGTTCACAATGATGTGCCATACTCTGTCAGAGATGAAGCAGGAGCTCAACCTGCGCTTTCATGTGTATATGAGCAACGGGGAACCATGGCCCAGACACACTGCTAAGAGCAAGAGACTTGCAGGCCAGGCTATCAAAGTCGGACTTGAGACTCTTGTTGGCAACGGGCGGGTCACTTGTGTAATTGATGGCTGTGGCATGGATGTCTTCTCGGAACTTGTGAAGGGAATATGGTCGGAAAAGCTAGAGAGGGGGGCTGAAGCTTAAAATGCGTCGTCACAAGCCTCAGAGCCGCTATGACTCGTCTTTTGAGGGGGAACAAGATGGTGACTCTTGAACTAATAGTGAGAGCAATGACCAAGTTGTTGAAGAATGACAGTGATGGGTAGCATTACTTGGAAGGAGACTTTAGTCCCCGTGTACAGACACATCCCATAGTAGACCCTTGGCCTCAATTATCTCTCACTAGGGCACTCTCGTATTACCCTTTTCATAATTTCCTAATGTACAACGTTGACCAGAGTCGAAAGTGCACAACGCCTTCATGTGCCTGTGCAAATCATGATTGGCTGTCTTGAATGCACGGGAATATCATCCAATCGGTTCTGATTCCTCATACACATCAACGCCTAAGCCGACGACCTTTCGGTCTTCATGTCTTGACCATCGACTGTAATATATTCTAACCCCCCACATCATCTATGAGGCACACTCAAAGATCATCATGAACGGTAAGGGCCAAGATGCCCCTTCTGTTATCACAGGCGGATCTCTCTGTGGTGCTATTCGGTACACTGTCAACTTTGACCAAGAGTACCCATGGCCACCAATTGTGAGTTGTGCTTGGATTATCTCTAATCACTTGAGCTAACTCACTTGAAAACAGTCATCAGCATGCCAATGTATGTCTATTTCTACCAAGAGACTCCAAGATAACTAGCAAACATAAAACAGGTACTATGTGTTGCAAGTGGACATCTTCCCTGGTCGCCCAATTCCTTGTCATATCCCCCAAGCAAATCAGTCCAGCACTAAACACTTTCATGTCCTTCAAAGAGTACATGTCCTCGCCCGGTCGATTCCGAGGTTTCTGCGGTGACTGCGGCAGCTGATTACACCCCAATATTTGATCTATATTTAGGGACGCCGGATGAGAAATACCTGGTCGGAGATGGCGTCGTGGCTAAGACCCTCGCAACTCCAAACGGGACGCAGTACTGGCTGCAGAACGCCGTTCATGGTGTTACTGATGTGCTTGAGGGCGGGAAGAAGTACAGTGAAGAAGGTCCTGACGGTATTTGTGACGCAGAAAATTTCAGTAACCCGCGAGTACTACGGAGATATGGCGATTTATTGCGGCACACAAACGAGATGTGAGGACCCGAAGTCTCTAGCATCTTCTTCATCTCTTCCCCAAAGGCGAGAGGCATGATGACGATAGCAGCGCTCAGCTTCAGAAGTGAGAGAAATCGCCCTAGCGCCTCCACGGTTTTTTCTTTGCCGGCTTGAGTGAAGGCCCTAAAGTAATAGAATGAACAATAGGGTAAGACAATGTCAAGCTTGACCTTGATCTTGACCTTGACGTTGTCATGCAGCAGGTAGCGGTCCAGAGTCGAAGTCAGCACATCAAGGTCTGGGATGGGCTTTTGGTCACCACCTTCAAAAAGGCACTCAAACTCGTAAGATCGAATGTGGCGGACTACCGTCGATGGGGTATTCGCGAAGAAATCGACGGCGTCGGATGGTACGTTGAAGTAGAATGTGTTAAGTCGATAAAAGAGGTATACTCCCTCGTTGAAGCTGTCCAAGTCAGTCGATCTATCACCATGGAAATCCATAAGAATACGCTTACGCCATTTTAAAGGTTAAGAGTATGTTGGTGTGTATTTTCCCGCCATGTAGACATGACGTTCGACCTTCGAAACCACGGATTCCTCGATTGTGAGTAATATGAATAGTGAGCGATCCAAGAAGCTCGCGGTAGATAAACTGCCTGATATCGTGATTGAGCTTGGTGAAGAATAGGACTTCTGGGGAGCCTCCGTAAATTGTTGCAATCGAGATGATTGGATGATTAAGGTAGGAAGACCTTGGTCTTAGCGGATGAAGAGACTTATGCAAGTTGTTCCCAAGGCACACAGAAGTTTGGCTATGCTTCCACAAGCTGAATGATACTTGGGCCAGTGTAATCTTAGGTCGTAAGTGGTTGTATCAAGCTTCTTTGCTTCATCAGAGTATATACCTTTTCAGATGTCTGACTTGACAGTTGACAGTTGAGGTTGGCTCAGAGAGGCTTTCCAGTGTTGATGATTTTGAGGGAATCCGGAAATAGAAGGATAAGGAGAAAATGAAAATGAGAATGAAAATGAAAAAAGAGGAAAATGGAAGATGGAAAATGGAATAAACAATAGCTCATATCAAGGCATCAAGAAATTTGAGGTAGTGAAGGAACACGGATTGTCCATTAACAAAGAGTTTGTGACAAAGGATGAAGGAGACATCTCTGTTGAATTCACGCCGTGGACGGTTGAGTTCTGGAAACAAAGTCTTTATGATGATCCCAATCGATATGCAAACTGAAACAGTCACCAGTTCTAATATTGACGTATAAAACTAAAGCTATCACTGCACTGTCAGTAGTGGCCACTCGCGATCTAAAGCGTTGGATTTCGTCCATTTAGCTTCGCTATTAAGAAGATCCACGTCTTTTACTAAGAACTCCAGCTACCTCTGTTATTGAGACCAACAGCATATACTACACGAGAAGGTAACTCTCAACGCCTCTCAACCCATCCGCCATATTCGCTACTGTTGCGTCAGGATCTAGCACTGAATACATGTCTCGAACCCTGGATAGATCCGCCATTCCCGGCCTTGCAATTCACCTTCTGGTGCATACTTGTCTTTGAGTATGGTATTAGAAGTCCCCTCGCGTGGGAAATACGACGAGGCCGTAATTCTCGTCGTCAGACTCTGGGCCTTCTGCCTCAGAATTGTCTTCGGGTTCGTGCTCGAAATGGCAGAAAGTCTTTTGCCAAGCATGCCATTCACGTTCTTTCTCCCTTTCCACAAACGGCTCCAATATCCCCGGCAGACAAAGTTCAAGCATCGACACCGAGCTGTGGTCTAGAGCATACAGAAACCCTTTTACCCCGTCCAAGATCTTATCAAAGGCAGAATAGGCATCATTGTCGTTGGATATGAGATGGTGTATGTCGATTCGGACCTCCAAGTTCTCTTTGAGTGAGGTCTGGGGCATCAGAGCTGTAAGATGGTAGAAGTCAACATAATAGCTGTCGTAATAGTTGTGCCGGAGGTATAATTTGAGCAACTTGATATACTTTTGCTTGGTGGTAACCCAAGAGCTGAACATGGTGTAATCTTGCAGGTCATCGAACATGAAGTGGTTGGTACCATAGAGCACATGGAGGCCGCTTTGAAAGCTGCAGCTTGTCAGTCTTGGTTCGGTGATCCTCTTGTTTGGCTTGCTCACGCCCACTTGCAGGTGAACATAACGTTCGCAGAAAGGTAACACCATTTGTGGTCTTTTTCTGAATGTCGATGCACAAGAGCTTCCCTGCCTTTTCTACAGACGCAGTGACACCATCCAGGGACCTTTGAAGGTTTAGGGCGACCCTTACGTTTGAACTGATCCTTGCTTTGATGAAACTTGATATGCACGATTGACTCTCCAAAGAGGTAGATGAATATTTGGCGCCTGAGTTCCGGTGGCAGCTTCGTAAAGAACGAGGAGTCTTCCTGGGAGTTGCCTTTCTCGAATTCGGGACCCATAATGATGAGGTTCGTGAGGTTTTTGCGGCGTTGACGGTGACGTCAGAGAGAAAACATGTAGGAGAAAGATGGAGAGGAGTGAGGAAGAGAGTGACGGGAAGAAATTATAAACATTTACGGCCTATTCATTAACCTGGCGGGTCCGCCAGTGTTTGCCAGTGCTTGAACATGCCGAGTCAACTTATCTATCATTTATGCCTATAGGATGCCTTGCTTCCTTCATTCAAATTCACTGGAAATCAGTTGCTTACCTTGCTGCATCACGCTCACTTACCTACCCTTCGATTACATGCTAGTGAATTTAATCCCCTTATCCACTGAGAACTTCTATTATAACATCACTTTCCAAGTGTTATTTTAGCTATATTACTCCTTAACTTATATTATATATACTGTATTATCTTATAACCTAATCTAATCTATTACTAACCTATAAAGCTAGCTTTAATTTACTAATATTTATAGTTTTTTCCTTAATACTAAAACCTTTATTTTTTAATTTACCTTTTTTTCCTTTACTTTCCCTTTTTTATATTATAATTACCTTTAATTCCTATAATATAATATTTATACTATTAATTTAAAACTAGGGGAAATATCCTTTTTATAC
>LTDI01000381.1:0-42163 GCA_001654545.1 Fusarium agapanthi
TAATATAGTTAGACCTAACCGTCACAGTTAGAAACTCAAGGGGCCCTTGTCCACACGTAACGTAACCATTAGGATCGTAATAGGTTGCACAAGTCGTTAAGCCACAGGGCAAAAGATCGGGTTATAATCGCTATGTAAGCAATTATAGTTGTGCTACAGCGGCCCAAGAGGCTTACAGCGCTGTTACGGGCACAAATCGTAACAATCAGGGCCTTGACCAAAGCTCTAACTAGTATTGTGGTAGGATATTGTTAGCTAGATATGTTATTTGCAGTTGAAGCTTGTGGCTAAGCGCTTAAATTAATAGATAGAACTTAGTAGTAAGATATTGAAGTTATAGGACGGGTAGATAATTTAAAATTAAGAATGGTGGTTAAGATTCATAATTAAGGATTAGAGTTTTAAAGAGACCTAGGTACAACCCTTCAAGTCTCGATATTTATTATAGTTTTCTCGATCTCAAATTCAGGATACTTTTATAGAAAGAATGATTTATACTGACGCCTCACACATCTGCAAGCTTAAGAATAGTCCTATTACTAAGAATAAACAGTTCTCCAAGAGTTTGATAACTCCTACATTGGGGATATTAGCCTCCAGTGTATAGCAGTCACTCTACAGAGATAACAGCAGTCTAATGTTGCATTAAGAGGGTTTTAGGACTAATATTAAGTATGATTGAAGTTTTAGTTAGCTAAATGGAAAGAGATATATTTGACGATCGGCAAATATAACATATACCCGTCAGTGGGGAGGCTTCCGTTAGGTTAGATCCACGGGTAATTAGAATTTGCATTCTCTCTCTATGTTTCTTTCCTCGACAGGCTCCATCTAATAATATAGTCGAGTAAGGTATGCCAGCCCTTCCGCTAAACTACTATAACACGACTGGAAGTTTAAATTCTGGCGTACATGGATTTGAGTGCCCAGGTTGATCGGATCTTGACTTTTCACTCCTCCAGGAAGTTGTAATAATAGTCGTCTGGGATCCCACGCCAATCTGGAGAGATGTGCGACCCAGCCATTTGTGACAAAGGGCCCTCTCTGAATACATCCCATTGATCATCTGCAGGACTCAAAAATTCCATGCAGAGTAATTGTTCGGGATAAATTGGATAGTCGATGGTAGCGTACTCAGAGCTGTTGGTCTGTGACTCAAATGCCGCCCCTACGGAAGCAAAATCATGAGAGACCTGAACACCTGAAATTGGGTTTGGAGAATCGCAGGCTATTGGCGTTGAGCCCGTGTTGGGGACCAAGTTAGAAGGGTCAAGGTCATGGTTTGAGTATCGGCTGAGAGCTGCAGCGCTCTTTTGGGAGCCGTCGGTTTCCCCTATTGCGGTTTCTAACATAGGGCCTTTGATGCTAGCATATTGTTCTTCAGGGGGATCTTCGAAAGGGTTGTTTTCAAACCGACCCTCAAACTTATCCAAAAGCTCTGGCAGCAAGGATAGCAGTTGACCTGAGTTAAGTGATATGCCTCGTGTGTGCAGGTAATTCGACACAATGTGGCCCCCTTCCTTACTCCAGATCTCACGAATCATTCCCGTTATCTCCTTCACTAGACCATTCAGGAGCGGATTCGGTCTGATATTCGACTCCCCGAATAGAAGTATCCAGATTTGGTGCCACTGAGACGTGGCCGAGATGCGTCTATCAGAACGAGTCTTGAGATCATCTAAAATGTGAGGAGGTATAGTATCCAAACTACCTATCTTGGCTTCTTCCCGCACATGGTCCTCCTCCGTGTCTAACGAGCGAGACCCTTTTTGACCGGCCGGCGAAGGTGAGTCTACTCCATGTCGTCTTCTCAAGTGTTGCTTGACGATTGCTATAGTAACCAGTCTGAGATTTATACACTCAAGAAACCGGACCGGGTCCTTTCTGTAAAACGGACACGCAAACGTTTCTCCTTTCTTCGTATCGACCTCGCCGCTGCCAGAGCAGTCGTTCCAATCACTGTCCCTTTCATCAGTCCCAATATGACTTTTAGTCTTGCGTGTCTTTTTTGGGGGTGCAATCCTATTCTGTGCCGGCCTCTTTGTCACGCTTGCCGTCGTTTGAGTTCGCTGACCCCTTTCAAAGCGGGAGTTCTGTTTTATTTCCTTCTTCATGTGCGGTACTGAAGGGTCCCTTTCGTCATGTTGAGTACTAGTCGAGGATGTAGCAAATATTTCTATCTTCGATTTGCTATCTCGTAAACAATTTGACGTCGAATGCTTCATGTTTGTTGAAGATAGTATTTCGTCGGGTAAGCTACGAGAGCTTGATCGATACGGGTATATATGGTTGGCCGTCTGCTGCTCAGAGAAGTGCGTCTTTTGGTTTCCTGAACTCTCTAGGGGATACTCTTCGTCTTATGTTAGCATCATATTTGGTATTATCCGTCCTTGTCACGGAGTCTTCACTCACTTGGAGCCAGGGGTATGAGTCTTGTATTACTTTTCGACCAATATTCGGTTGGTCGTATATTAAAAATCGACGGCTCGTTCTTCTCGGCATTCTGTTTTGACTGAGGTCTGTTCGCCTGTTTGCTCTGCATCGTGTCCATCGGAGGGCTGTCAATAAGATCGACATGCTCCTTTGCGCCGACAATGCCCTTGTCCAAATCGACGCGTTCGTTTCCTCGAGACCTGAGTACGCTGGGCTCTTGGCAACCGCAATGGTATGGAGATAGAACTTTCTTCATCATATATAGGCTCGACAAGCCCTTTACTTGTTGGGTATTTAGAGTCTCAGGCAGCGACCAGCGACCAACGGTGGTGAATATAACATAAACCTATACGTCTTTTGCAGTCACAAACACTGGAGACGACCTAGATTAGTCTCCAGTTAGCTTGGTCAGCGCAGAGGGATAAAATGTTAATTGTTCAGGTTGCCTTACGAAAGATTGCATGGCTGAGGGTGACGAGAAAACATCGCCAGGCAGCAGGCGGCGATGGGACAACTACACCATTTAAGCGACAGTGGGGAGTATCAGCTGCCTTATTAGACTGGCGGGATACGTCAGACAAGGGCCGGATGTAATGGCTGCGCCGAGCACGGAGTACATGGAGGTACAACAGACAAACACTGCACAATTGGCGTTATAAATTCAGCATTTGTCATTTAAACCGAGCCCGTACTGAAACATCCCTGTGGTATTAAGATCTCAATCCCGCGTGCCGCAGCTGCACAGATGCACACACTAAGTTAGCTACTCGGGGGTGAGGGGGGGTCTATGGTCACCACGGACCTAAGGCATCAAGGTAAGGGCAACTGTATATTAAGTAATATATTATCAATGGACTGTAATATCCTCAAACATCCTCGATATTGTGATAGTATTATAGCTAATCCATCAGCTAGTATAAAATAATATACTGATTTTTTAATTACATATAGGTTATAATTTTACTTTGGCAATCATATGACTTTTATGTCTCTAAGAAATGGGCTGGCCCAAGCGTGCTGGACCGATAGCCACAGACCCCCCTCACACCCGTAGGTATCTAAGATGTCCCACTAGCCCGCTTTCTCGAACCTCAAAATCTGGCTTTGAGGTCTTCTGATTTGATCAAGGCCGTTTTTATAGGTGCTGAGGATTGTGGCTCTTGTTGGTAACAATTCCCCATAAGCAGGCGTCCCTGAATGTCGAGGCCCGAGTCCAACAACCATCCCTTGATGCGACCATCGTATTGTTGGTCCACATTTATTGGAGTCGACTTTCTGCAGGTACAATTAGCTACTTTGTTTCGTAGAAATTCGCGCAGAGTCAGAACCTTTTGGAAGATTCTGTGGAGGCTGCCATGATGATGCAGTATTTGATGGAGATTGAGTTTTAACTATTGGAACTCGATCTCGAATTATATACTAAGCACAGCTAATCTTTCCCCTTCCACAGTCGTGTATTTCACCGTCACAATGGTGGTGAGCCATGGAAACTGTCCACCGTCGTGAGCCTTGGATTGTTTGCAAGTAATGCCCCTTCGAGTGTCGAAGCTTGCGGGGGATTTGTACCTGGTGTTGGCGCACCATTTGCACTAAAAACGCCAAAGCGGGCCGTAGGCGCCTCAAAGCTAGGGCCAATTGATAACCATCCACCGTTGTGGAAATCTGAATCGCCTTGCACCTCAAGCGTCAAAGTTTCCCTGCAACGTCCACATCTGTGGAGCGATCAATTCAATTGTTGACAGTGAGGGCTCTTCTTTCCCAACAATATGCCTAGGTATTATTGATGACGTCCACATCGGTGCGGAAACGCCTGCAATCCTCGACCAAACCAGTTAGATGGCCTACGGAGTGCCGCGTTAGCTTCCACCATCGTGGGAACAACACGCCCAGTTACTATGATACACCGCCGTTCTCGAAATCTTGGCACCGATCTATCGAACTCTATTTCGCATCAGATCACAATTTTAAACCCTGCTAATACCCATTACAGTACGATGAAACGGCATTGGGCGCCAGCGTGGACCTCATTCTTTTGGCTGAACAATGAGTATTGTGGTTTTTCGACAGTATAAAACGGCGTTGCGTTGTGATGCGGCTCTGTTCCTGAGCCGCACCAGGAACGCCTACACAACGGTGGATCAGGCAGATAGTCACGTATAAGAACATTGATAGGTACATTAAAGCAGACCCAGGCATGAAACGCAGTCGAAATTTGTACAAAGTCAAATCAACTTCATCATTGTTTCAGGGAATGAAAGACCCCAGCGCCTTGTTACACAAGTCTTGAAATCCCAGTAGCGCCGGCAAGATGCCTGCCGCGTCTCTGACACTATCCCACCGTTACAAACTGTCCAAGACTGATTGCAAGCCCTCGCCTACCGCAGTCTTCCACAAACGTCTCACCAACAGCCATTCAGATGTCTACCAACGGACACGACATATAGTCCAAGCCAAATTGAACCCGACAGCAAAGGAAACATGGGACACGGCATCAAAGGATGGAGGCGATGATGGCGCACCGATTGACCACAAGCCATACAACGCCCTGGTCCTACTGTTCAACCCAGGCTACCGTAGAGCTGGCAACTTGTTTCCAGCAAGGCTACGCACTCCAAAAAATGGTACGCTGCTTTCCCACATAACTCTCACTTTATCGCAACTGGTATTGACATAACGGTAGTAGCTCTCAATGCGGACAGTGGCTATCAGGTGGATTTAGGCCCAGCTTTGCGCATCGGCCCGCTCCCGACGTTCGATCGTACCCCTCAGGCGCTAGGAATCCCCTCCACAGGTGATCATTACAGGGCTGCTACGGGGGAATCCTCTACCCAGAAACGGCCACCAGCGAGCCCCGGCAAGTCTAGTAGCACCAGCAAAAAGCAGCGGAAGGGAAGCAGTCACCACGACGGCAGGGCACAGAGTGATACAGGCAGTGGAGATGATGAGGACGAGGGCGATCGTCCGAGTCGCGACGGGCTTCGTTTCCCTTTGCCGAACGATTCCCCTGATCGCTTGAGTTTCGCATGCCCATTTTGTAAGAACGACCGACGTCGGTACAAGGAATGCATCGGACTTCAAATAACCGCCATGAGCTATGTCATTCAGCACATCAGGAGACGCCATGTACTAAAAGAGGTTAGCGTGGACGTACAGGAGACCACTCCATCCATGGGTGACATTACCTACCGGAAGAAAAGAAGAAATCTCAAAAAGATCGTCTACTACTGTGCGAGATGCCGGGAGGAGTTCCGTGGTTCTGGTGCTGATGTCAGATGGGGCCACCACGCACCTTGCCAGGAACGAAGCATTGCACAGGCGGGGGTTTTACTACCTGGAGAGCTTGAGCTTCTCCAGATTGAACTCCGCAAGGTGCGTACCGTTCCAGAGAAGTGGGAAAAGATGTGGACAACCTTATTTCCTGGGATACCTGTCCCATCACCGTACAACGAGGCAGAAGGTACTGTTTCGGTTGGCGATGTTGCCCAACTAAACAGCTTTGACGTTCTCCAACTTCAGCCGATCCCAAGCGCTTTCAATTGGGGCGGCGACGGCTTTTTCGACTTTCTCCCTAATAATAACCCCGATTTGGGCTATACCAATTAACGTTGGGAATCTGAATTAAGCCAGGAGCCTCATCCCGAATCCTGCATCGACTGCTTTTGGGCCAATTAAGCCAGCGGCTTATTTTGTGCAGTCGCTCATCTATATCAACACAGAGCCCGACATTTCCCGGCGATGATTGGCCTCAGCACGAATACTCCAGCAGACAATGACATATCCTGGGGTCTTGTCGATACTGTTTCTCTTTTTTTATGTTGTTTTTCCTCTGGTTTCACTTTGGTTTCTAAGGTCGGTCTTGGGTTTCTAGGTTTACAAAGCGAGGGGAGTGACGGAACAAAAAACACAATTGAAGTCATGAGGGGTTTTACTAATTAATCTATGATATAGCGATGGGTAATTGAGGGGGCAACGGAGTTACGGTCAATTTATCATGAGATACATATGTTGAACGAAAATCATGTTTTATTTTAGCAACAGCATTGTTTTGTCATAGTTGCATTGAGTTCGTCGGATGCGGTACTAAAAGTTAGAAGAAACGTTAGATGTCGCCTATAGTGAGACTTTTGGGGAGCGCTATAGAGTACTCACATCAATTTTGTACATTTTACCGACCATGAGTCAGCAATGCAGTGTGGACATACAAAAGACGCCCGACAGGCGCTCGACTTAAATAGAATTGACGAGAGTAATGGGGACGAGAAGTTTAGGTCAAGGCTCTACTGGCAAAGCCCATACAAGCTTGCTTCAAATAGAGCTGAAATTAGGAACATTGTGGCCCCATCATCGTGTCACTAACATCAATCTATCCCCAGGCGCAGGCTTACCTCGTGGAAAAGGGGCTAATTGGGGCACGAGCTGGCTGGGTGACCTGGAGGATGTCGGTCGAAACACAGTGGAGGTCTCTGGCTTGAGGCAGAGTCTCTACGGAGTACGCAGGCGCGCAATCGCCCCAACGGGTAACACACTGACACCACGCTATTGTTCTTACCTCCAGCCTGCTAATTCAGCTTCGGAACAATCAAGAGTCTACCGAGGAAACATAAAACATAAGGCTGTTGAGAAGACAACGGCTTCGTCCACTCATTTCATCGCAAGCGCATCCTTTTCTACACACATGCGGAGGATGAGATCATCTTTTGACGACTTGGGATAGACTGTCCCTCATGATTGCGCGGGGGGGACTCATCTCGTGGGATGAAATTACCGCAGAGGCCTCTCATCGGGTCTTTCTACGCATGTGTGGGTTATGGAACTGCAGACATCGATTTCATTGGATGTAGTGTTTCAGCGCTGATATTGTGCGACACAAAAGTAACTCTCATTTAAGAAATCAGTGGGCGTATTCAGATTTGGCTGTTGGATGAAGGGCTGGAACTTCAAGATAGGCTGTTGATTAGAAGAGCACCACAGTGTAGCCCTCGACACCAAATGATGAAGAAGCAATCAAGTCAAGAACTATGAAGGCAAGAAACTGGGACGGAGTTACCAGGATAAACATTTCAAGGCGATCAAAATGCAGGATTGTTTTGTGATACAAAGGCATGCTATTTTAAAATTTTAGCACAAGCAACCAAAAGACTCTCGATGTAGCATATCTATCATACGTGTTGGCTTTACAATAGGATTCTCATTTGATAAGGCGTATACTTAAATAATCACACCGATTCATCCATCTCTGGAATCTGTGTCTCGGAAATCTCCATATTGCACTGTTGTGTTATACACCTCCCGTATCCGTAGTAGATTGGTCACGTTGTGAAGTGAGCCACCACGCTAACCTAAAACCTCTGCAACACAGATGAACTGTATTGTTCTCTAAACCTCCCAGCGTTTTACCCGTTTCTTGTGCAAAGACTTGGAAAGCACATGGTCTCGCAGTCTATCCGAACCATTTTTCATCTTTTGACAGCACGTGGACCCGGCTGTGGCCGTGTTTGGGATCCCATAGGAGCTCGCAACGACAATTGGCCAGAGTGGTACTTCCGAGCCTAAGGTATCTACAACGTGTTCGAATGAAGCCCTTCCAGACTACTCATGATATTGCCCGCGCGCTGAAAGACAAAGAAATGACCAATAACGAAGCTCCGGGGCCTGTTATGCAGGAAAAACAATCCGACAATCGGCGAACTTTTCAGTACAATGAGATTTCGTGTGTCAACGATATAATCAGAGACACGCAGGGGCATCGTGGGCAAGTCATTGGTCCGCAGAAAGACTACTTTGAGATGACAAGTGTGATAAAATGCCGCTTTTTTAACAGGAATCAGGGGAACTGACAAATCTTAGCGTTTGGCAAAAGTCCCGAAAACCCGAAAGCGGTTCCATTTCCTTTTAGGGCAGGATTTCGCGATGAAAGAATGCTGGGTTTTGAGCTGCCCTCGTCCCCCAATGTGAACAACGTGGGCGGCCAGCGAAAGGAAGGTTCAAATGTGACTTCACTTCCAAAAGGCGAGTTTTGGGAGCAGACATCCGAGGAAGAAGACCTGCAAAACCCGCTTCTTTTGGATGACGAGATCCCGGCCAAGACTTTCAATTTGAAGAGACGGGCTGAGGATATCGTAGTCCTTAATAAAAGGAGTCGTAACTTCATGGCAACCGACGAAGACGACGATGTCGTCTCCGTACCCAGGCCCCGTCGAGAATATTTATCATTCGCGTGTCCGTTCTACAGAAAGGTTCCATCGCGCCATATTGAATGCCTTAGTCTGAGGTTGACTCGGATCTCAGATGTCAAGCAACATTTAAAAAGGCGGCATACATCCAATTTCTCGTGCACCAGATGCTTCAAGGGTTTTGCGTCGTCGACGGACTACGAGGATCACGTACTACAACAGACTTGTGCGATCACAGACCGTGAGTACAACGATGGCGTTTCACCAGCTGCGCAAGATGCCCTAAGATCCCGCGTTCATAAAAGTCTCTCTCCTGAAAAACAGTGGTTGAAGATTTGGGAGACCTTATTTGGGGATGACGGACATCCACCGAACCCACATCACGATGGTGTTTTCAAAGAAGTCACAGGAATCATCCGTGGCATATGGAGGAGCGAAGAGCAGAGTATCATCTCTAGTTTAAGGGACCGGGGTATCTTTGGAAAAGAGGAGCAGACCATCATCTCAAGTTTGAAAGAAACACTCAAGATACATAGTGCTGGTCAGCTGCGCTCGCTGGTATTCGAAATTCTTACTAGAGTTGAGGATTCCTTCGAACAAAAAGGGAAAGCGTCATCGAGAAACAAGCCTCAGGAACAACGTAAGATCACAAAAGGCTCCCCAAGAGCACCTTCGGAAAAAGGAAACGTGGAGCAAAACTGCGAAACGTCTCTAGGGGTTCAGGGTTTGAAGGGCAACACTGAGGAGCTCGAAATCGACGAGCTTTATACTCTACCGATACAAGAATGGTCGTTTCCAGCTGACTTCGGCACGTCAGATAACGCCTTCACCTGTTCTATGCTCCGTTGGTATCAAAATGAGCAGGCCGAGTACCCGCGTGACGATCTCTCAACAAGCCTGCCTAATCACGATGAGCAAGAAAATTGGCCTTTGATCGGTTCGACTTCTGCTGTTGCAGCTGATAATGTCATTTCACATCAGACCTCTGATTCTATCAAGGACTGCATATTCGCGCAAGGCGACTGGACTTCAGCTCAGATACCGACGATGTTTGAATAGAAGGTTAAACGTCCTGTCACAAGTGCTCATGATATCGAAGCTCGCAAAGGTCTTCTAGCATCAAACAGCGTAGCAGAACTGAATATATACTAAGCAATAGGGAAACATACCAGTATTATCAGCAGTGACGTGACAGTGAAAAGCGAAAAGACCGAATATTTCGATCGCGATGGTTGACATCCATATTCATACCGCGTTTGCTGAAGATAGAGAAATCTTGCAGCATCGCGGCATCGACGCGTTTTGTCAAAATCACCTCTTATATACTACTTAAGCAGATGGAAAAAGACCTTTCTCATTTTCAAATTAAAGACTAGGCAACAAGTGCCGGATATAAAGTCTGAGGTTCTGTGCGCCTAAACGCGATGGTCGAACCATCACGCCACTGACCCCTGTCTAGACAAGGGTCTCGCTCAGAACAGAATGACGACACCCAGCCAAAAGTGAGATGATTTTTGGATCATGTGAATTTGGGCTCCTGGGGTTTCCCCGTATCCAGCGTATGGAAATCAGCAGCTTCTAGCGATCAGGCCACAGCTTCGTAGCAGCACCATTCGAGTTTATTCTCGCGAACGGCCATGATCTCAGCGCACAAGACCAGAGTATCGGGATCAGCCGGGTCAATTGAAGATAAAAGGAATCGGGCTGCAACTTGTAAGTACCCTTCATCACCAGTTGACAACCAAACCAATTGAACACTACCCAAATAAACACTCAAATTACCATTGAACATTTTTTAGTGTTGGATAAACACAACAATCATGACGACCAATTCATTCGGCTCAGCGCTTCCCCGCTTCGATTTCCCCCGCCAACCCGCTGCCCCGAAATTGACAGTGCAAGCGGCTCGCGCATTCCCCACAGTCGCCATTGTCGCTACAGCTGGTACGTCTCCAACCCAACTTCAACTTCAATTGACAGATACTAACACTCGCACAGCGGCTTATTACTACACATATTATTACGCCCCCAGTCGGGAATACCATATGTACACACAATCTTCGATACAAAATAGCTCGTTGTTCCAGAGCACAAGGAGTACAAAGCCCAAGGCGGAGATAACGCCTTCGGAACGGATGGAAGAAATAGGGTTATGGTGGACGGCGTATTGAACAGAAAACAACCATGACCGAGGGTAGAGGATTTCATTTGTCTTGATAAGTTAGTATGGCCTTGCTGGGCAAAACGTCTGAGCCAAATCGGGGACGTGTTGATCAAACATACCGCCGTGCCGGAGGCGTTCTGCATAATATAATTATTGTTATCAAATTCTTTTTGGGTGGCACGTAAAAGAGTTCATGGTGGTTCATTTTCAGCTTCTGAATTTCCAATTTGATCAAGTATAATACAGTGTCGTCAATTTAAGATACGTAATTGTTATCCTGAAAATGCGTTGTAGGTTGTTTCACCTTGCACCGACTACCATAGCTTGTTATTAGCTACCTGTGCTAACGAGGGGCTCTATCAGCTGTTTTGAAAACAGGAGGAGTACAGAATGGTATAGATGAAATATATAGACAGCCGAGAAAGAGGACTGAGAGTTGAAATATAGTATTTTGAATGGTTATTTCCCTCAATAAAAATTCAATCTATTGGACGAATGATGTACGACTCTTGAGATTCTCCTCAGGGCTTTCTCATCACTTATGATAAATAGAATGATTTAATATCACAAAATAACGCTGTATTTTTTACCACCATCAAATACCCATCCCATTGGAGATTCACCTCTAGCTTTAACTTGAAATATTCCTCTGCAATTTGCGTTAGGATCTGAGGTTGTGCCATGATGATGCGCCTGTCAGCAGCCGGCCTTGGAGGTCAAGTCCTGGGTCCAACAGCCACATTCGAATTCGGTCGTTGGATTCATCCTTTGCACTTGATTGATTCAATTCACTTCATACGTATTTTAGTTAGAGACAGTAGGCTCGTACAATGGATGTTTGACAAACCTTGTTGAACCCATTGAGCAAGTACCTATATCGCTTGCTGAAGTGACGATATTGGTCGGCATGTTGATACAGATATTGTAATTTGTGTATGTTGTTAAAGAACAGACATATCCTTTAGTCGATAATTGAATTAAACGTTATATAATTATTGCTTTCCCTCCAAATTGTCAGCTTCCGCAATGGCGGATGACATGGCTTGGCATTAGTACACAACCGCGGAATCGAGTTTGAACAATCCATTAAATCTCGGCGAACGGCACTTTCGACTGGAATTGACGACGAATTAACTCTCAATATGAGTATGGTTAACCAAGAATGGGATTATTCAGAGCCTGGTAGCTGGAAAAGTCCTAGTAATTGCGGCGAATGACAGCTGTTGGTGTGTCGCACGACAGCAAGTGGCACACTTCATCGAATAAGATCATCGATCGGAGTAAGCTACCGCTCAAGCTTTCACATTCGCGCAGAGAGACACGCCTTGGTGTAGAAAAGGTCTCTGCAATGAACTCGTTCGCGATTGGAATTCTATCTTGGACCAAGACGATAAGAATGATCTTACTCGTCCGCGGTTGGGTATTCCTTACGCATATGTGTATCCTCCACGCACTCTTGCGCTTGTCCGTAGAGAACAACGGACCTCTGTGAGTCATTATTGACCAAAGACAAGATTTATCGCGATAATCCGATAGAAATTTGGTGTCTGTGCTGCTCTGAGCATCAATTGTAACGTTATCGGCAGGAACAATAACGAGCATATTGTATTGCTACTCTTCTGTCCGAATGCAAAATATTTGATCGCCATTGCCTACCTGTAGCAGTTTTAGTTGAATCTCAATGGAAAATATGCCAACTAAGTGAGGCTGTATTTCCTCCGCGGCTGTGTCAACCGGCTTGGGCAACTGCGCGTATGTGTAGAGAGCTTCGTTAGGATATGACAACATGGCTTCCGGGACCTACGCGATTGCTGAAGGCAATCAGGATGGCTTATAACAGCAGCATCGATCCTGGGTAATGGTTTCAAGCCAGCAGTTGAAAACAACACTTGTGTTATCAAAGTCAAGAAAATTGCTTCTTGGTCCCAGTTTCACAACACCACATTATAATTTCCCAACATCTTTGCCTTTCTGCTAAGCACATCCGCACTTACACCATGTTTCCCATGACATCTCCCGATCGCCCTCTGCCATCATTGAACTCGCTCGAAATCCATTCCAAAGAGCCATGGCGTTATCCGAAGCCAAAAGCGACACATAGGTCATCCGCAACGGCTCACAGTAGCGATGACAAAGCCAGAAATAGTCTTTCAACTGCTAGGAACGATATGAACTTAACATGGGACTACCAAACCCCGCCAATTATGTTCGAACCTACGTTTCTCCGGACCTCGGACCAACTGCTGCACAAGTTCAGAAACACACCAATCCTTTGGAATGATGGCCATCACAGAGCCCACGGAGGTCACAGTCACAAAACCAGCTCCAAGAGACCTGGGGAAAGGGATCGAAAAGGGAAGTATACTGGTCAAGATTCTGCAAAGCCTGGCTCTGGAGGTGGAGGCAAGGATGCGAAGGGCAGAGGAACGGACGCAGAGCCACCGCGAGATGGCTTTCGCTATCCTCCTAGCGGCGCAGGTCAACTGCCGAAAGTCTTTGGATGTCCCTTTTACATCACCGACCCAGTTCAATTCCACGAATGCAGCAACTATCGTCTTCGCCGTCATACTGATGTCTCCCAGCACATTGAACGGTGCCACTTGCTCGAGGAGGTTGGGCTGGCCGCTCCTGGCGAGAAAGCTCGCAAAATTGAAGTTGGTAGAAGGACTTGCACAGAACCCAATCTCATCAACGTCTACCATGCGGCATGTCGTCGGGAATTCCATGGCCGCACTGCAGAGGAAAAATACAGTCGCCATACAAGCAGATGCTACGACTTGACGATCATCGAAAACACGGGTATGCTGCTGCCTTCAGAGTTCGAAAGACTCATGGAAGAGCGTGACAAGGCGACAGGTTTGGTAGCCAAGTGGTACGCAATGTGGAGGGCTTGCTTCCCAACTAACGGTTTTCGGACCGTCCCGCTCTCCCCATACAGCCGGACAATCGTTCCTCGCGAACGAACCGAGACAGTCGTAAGAATGGTTTTGGAACAGTGGTTGATCCCAGACCTATACGACCCAGTTCTGAACCAGATCCTTCAAGAACTATCTCCTGTCGAATCCACCACAGACCCCGAGGTCAAAGCTGCAGTTGAATATCAGCAGGGCCAAGAGATTGAGCACGCCCTTCAGTTCGTTACCCTTCGCCATGAAACTCCAGGACCCCATCATGCTTGGCAGTAGAACATTGACTGGACCGCGTTCCTTTCGAACGGAAATGGTGGGAACTCCAATGGACCTCAAAAGCCCCGCTGATGCGAACTTGTTTTATGCTGGCTGTTTGTTTCGGTTCTGATGGATTACATGTTTCATGAATTGAATTTATTGGCTTCATCATATCGCGTTTAGATGTCTTTAGCTCAACTATCAATCAACCACACTCTTTTATTTGATCTATATCCAGTACGTAAACGTATCATAAGAACCAAGCATCAAGGCTCAATCATGCCGGAACAAGTGGCATTGGGAATATTGTGCTCATCAAACACTATTCAGTAGATCCTGCAGAACAAACTCATATAAGTTACCCGTAAGACTCCGGTGTTCGCATAGTGTTATTCCTTGAAGCGTCAAAGATTCCAAGATGCATCTAGAGCCATACAAGTCTCAGAACTCGCGCATCATGGAGATGCCTAATCCAGTGGCCTGATCCAGATACGGCGAGACAAGCTCCTATGAGTCTGGAAACACGATGGACCAAATGCTAAGCCAGCGTGTTTTATCACTGGTGCAATGCGTGCCTATCTCGAGTAACGTCGCTTTCTGGCTCTCGGCTAGTCCAAACAACGGACCTGGAGTACGCTCGTTGCATTTCTCATGCAAAACATGATCGTCGCGACGAGTTTGCGAGTCAAATGTCTCGTAACAGTTCATGCAGTAGCATGGACGGGAATGGAACTGGAATAGATGTTCGATTACATCGGAGATATTTCGTAGCTCGCCTGTAAGCAGACATCGGTGACACTTCTCAGGATCATAAATATAAAAGGGACAGGCAAGATGAAAAGATACACTGGAGCGACGAGCAGGACGTGATACCACGACAAACTCATCGCCACTGGTATTATATTCATCATCCGTCATCATAACCGCTATCGGCTGCTTAGGCGATGGTCTGGAGTGTTCTTGACACGGTATTCCATGCTCTGGCGATGTGATGTATTCCGTCTTTTCTTTCCAGTTACTGAACACTGCAAGTGCGTGTGTCTTCCGCTCAAGTCCTTGAGGTTGAAGGTAATTACTAGGAGCCAGATCGTGTTCTGATGAAGAGAAGAATCCAATGTCATCCCCATTTTCTGTGTCACTGGCAGACCAGCATGGAGACCCAATGTCATGTTTTGGAGACAAGGGTGCTGCACCTCCTTGGGGAGGTGCATTAGACCGGATGGAAGACCAGGGATGCCATTGGCCAGGCACAGTATCCTTGGGTTTCCCTGGATAAGTTGAGTGTCGATTGGATTGCTTGGAGAAATAGTACTGGCAACCATTTGGTTCAGCTGACATCTTCATCTCGCTGGTCTTAAAATAAGACTTAAGGTGTCGGAACAGAGAGTAAAAGATATTCAAGTCGCAAATAGACATGTTAAGTAAATCTGATAGTGTACGTGTATAGGTTACTGACAAGAAGCTTTGGATGTATGCTGAGGCTATATATATACTTGCTCAAAGGCTTTTAATCCCGATTATCGCGTCACAGCCTGGTTCACAACGCGGCATGACCAGCCAATCAGATCGCAAGCCAAGGCACCTTAGAATCCGGGCTATACCTCATAGCCAATCATCATTGGCTAACGCATGTCATCCTATACTGTCTGCGCAACGGTGGAAGACTTGAAAATGGAAATTTTCGATGGTCATTCAGATGTCCGAAGAGGTTGAAGTGGAATGTTTTACCCAACGCCATGGAACCTGACAGTTTTGCCTTGCCTGTCTTAGACTGAAATGACAATGATCTGATAAGACATTGCGACTGCGTGAGCATGTTGCGCGTCGCAACTGTGAACCTGGTGTCACATTTCACCACTGATTATCCAGCCCACTGTTGCTTATCTTCTATTGACAGGCGAATACTGCTTTTGCGTTACTCAGCTTCACTGGATGTCAGGCTGACTTCTTTACTGTTCAAGGGTTGCTGCACCTCGGGGTTGACCCGTGCTTCCACTGGGTGCCCATTCTGAGGCCTTCTTGACGCATGCTTTCGACAGCCCAACGGGATTCACATGCCTAAATGCTTTGAGCTTCCATACACAAGACAGAGAAAAATTCAGAACCACGCCATTTTCAAACCTGAAGCACATCCGTGTAGTATAGGGCATCACTAAGACCAGATGATGGCCTGGGAGGCAGTTCTCAATCCCGGTGTATGAGCTGAATAAGGCATCCAAGTTAGTTGCCCTCATTCCGAACGCGGGTCAGCCATGATTTAGCCGCATGGTCGCGAAGGTCAATGTAATTCTTTATCCACATGCTCAAGACGCCCTGCGACAACTCTTGAAGGACCATCCTACAGTTTTGACGCATTACCAAGTTGGCCGGGCTTGTGCAGTTGGAGGTTATGTGGAACTCTACAAGGAGCTTGATATTCTCCCTGATGCCTCCATCGCGGAAGAGGCTCGCGACAACTTACCGGTCTCGAAGGATATATACGAAATGGTGATGAATGCGCCCTTCCTCTACCGAGTCATGGACGATTACAATCGCTGTCTACTCGACAATCCCCAAATCGGAGCCTGTCTCAATGGTGACACCTGCGTGCGGTCTACACTGGATAAGACACAGCCACTGCATTATGAGATCTTTCCTCCGCCATCTGATATCACCGAGGACTGGTGTCTTGGAGCTAATGGAAAGCGTCTGGAAGAGAGGCCCATCCCAAGTGAGACCCTGAGCCTCCTCTGCACTCCGCTACCACGACATTTATCCACTGCTGACAAGAACATACTCATTATCATGGCTGCTTATACTGGAAACATTGACCGCTACGCCCGACTACGAAGACCTCGCACTATCAATGGTGAGATGCAGTGCACAGTGCGTGGTATCTATCACAACACATTCTTCGCCAGGTGGTGCCATGAACAACCACACCTCGCTGTGCTTCGAAAGTTTGTCCATGGACCATTCATCATGAACGACGACCTCACGTGGTTCAAGAACAACCAGCCAATCTCAACAGACAACCTGCCACGAATTATCTGGTACCCCCAGAAGGCAGATCCAACAACCTACATGGAGCTGTTTCCCCTCATGCCCGAAGCAAAGCAACTAGTCGCTCAAGCACTGGTTGTCTGCAACGAACCAAATGACTTCTTAAGTCTTGACCCAGAACTCACCCCGGATATATACGCAGAGATTACAAATGAGGTTCGCTCACCATTGCTCCGTGAATTTATCGATCAGCGGGTATCGTATGAAGAAGAGGAGAAGCTGGCAGACTGGGCGGAACTTTTGCACGATTGCCATGATGTAGCCCCATATGATCACCTGGTGTCAAAAGAAATGAAGCCTCATTTTACACGTGCCCTTGAAGAGCTCACTCTTGATCATGTTGGCTTCAAGAACAGAACAGCGTACCCGCCGGACGTGAAGGACGCCAGGGACTTGAAGCGGTACATGTCTGCGTTCCCTAGTAAGCCTAGGGACCATTATCGGGAGGAGCAAGAAAAGAGTATATGAAGAGCAACTTTAGGGGAGATTCCAGAGACTGGAACACCGTAAGCCGATAGTTGAAGAATAATTATCCGACTTTAAGTCTGTCCTAAATGATCGTCGCAATCGCTCGCAAGGTTGAGCCGACAGTCGATATTTCCACTGCCACGAGCCTCTGAAGTGTGTTAGTGAGGAGTTGGGATGTGAGCACTGCAAGACGAACCTCAAACCTTGAATCATGGTCCCTGATAAAGTCGGACAGGGTTGATGTACGTCTTGCCACTGTAATATGTACCAATCAGATCTGCATGTTCTAGACGATCATTCTTAGTGGAGTATTTCAAGGTCTCATTAAATCCCTGAGTTTCGGAAGACCATTGCATGAAGGGTTGCCTTCCATGGCTACCTTGAGTACCCTGGTCACTATGCTTTTCGTGCTGATAAGCTGTCGGTGAGCTATTGCTTATTGCTATTCGCGTCGCGTTCTCAGACATCGAAGCCGGTCTTGTGCATTGGATGTGAATTCATAGCCACAACGCTGGACTTGGCTGTGGGTGAAAGAAGGAGGGGCAGATCGTACCAAGAATTACTCTATATCAGCGTTCTAAACTTGATCAATCATTGAGAATTAACTCATAACTCTTTTCATACTAGTTAATAGTATGCAGTCATGTAGTTTCATGTGAGGATAACTACGCCGAGTTATACAATAAACACCTGTTTGTAGGTCTCATCACTGCAACCTTAGTCTTGTTCACTGTATAAATTAAGGTAGTTCTTCTCGATATGTGGTCGAAAGTTTATCGTTTATCGCCGTTCACTTCGTTCCTTCTGCGTGAGTGAACATCCTCAAGCTTTCTCTTTCCTCATCATCTTCTCTGTTCATCCATGTTCAGGAAGGAACTGTCCTGGCCATTGGTACCCTACCAAACCCTCCCCTTGCCAGGGAACTCCTTTGGCTTTTCTTCTTCTTCGTCATCATCACTGCTTCAGAATACACACCACAGAATTATTACATCTTCTTGACGCTCCCATGGAGTCTTCGAGCAAACCCAGATATCCTCGTGCTGAGAAACCCCCGAGATTCATAGAATGCCCGTTTCACAAATACGATAGCATCCGGTTTCTCTCATGTGCCAACCTGCCTTTGAAACAAATGACGAGTTTGTGGAATCATCTCCAATCGTGGCACCAAGCCCACGTCAAAATTGCCCCTTTGACATGCCGGAATTGCCGCGAAGACATCTCGGAAGCCGAGAATGGTGGCCAGCATGATCAGTCGCAATGTTTCCCTACTACCGCGGGGGAATCAGGCATTATGCTTGAGTCAGAGCTGAGATACTGCCGGGTGGCCAGTACTGGTAAAGATCAAGAGACAGCATGGTATAACCTTTAGCACTTCTTATACCCGCACATGGAAAGGCCAAGGACACGCTTTTTGGAGACCGCGGTTTCCTATCTTACCGCAAAGGCTCAAATTGCAGTGCTGAATTCCGACTACCAGGCCCTTGTACTTCGCAACATATACGTGTCTGACGACACCCCGAGTCGTGGTGACAACGGATCTAGAACCTCGCAACCGTACGTCTCAGGAACCGCGCCAATACTATCTCCCAATATACAGTTCGGCTCTAGCGAATATCAAGGCCGACAACATCAAGCGCCAAGAGCACCTCCTTTCAACGAATACCAAGGTCAACAACAATATGTGAATTCCCAGCAATGGCAGCAACTACCGCGGCAGGACCCCGGCCTGCAGGCCCTTCAAAATGTAACCCAATCTCAACAGCAGCGCGTGAAACCTCAGCATGCTTTTCCACAGGCTCCTCATTCACAACCCCCTGATAACGGAACTCTTGCTCAGCAGCAACAAGTGACTCAGCATGCACCACCACCACAGGCCCCCCACCTGCAGCTTGCACAGAACAGTCAGTAAGTAGTCCCGCCAGTAAGGTTATTCCAGCATTTACTCACCTGCATAGCCAAAGCCAGGATCTACAACAACCACAACAATCTCGCGCCGAGCCGACACCTAATGATTCTACCCAAACTTCATCTTTTCAGCAGCCACCATCTAGTTCTAGCGCGCAAGTGCTCTGTGACTCGCCTCAACCTAACATGACGCCTGCGGAGGCTCTTATCACGCCGCCAAGCTCGATAGGCCAACAGAATCTCGATAATACCCAGCCTCAACCTCAGGAAAATCCGACGAGGAATGAATTGGGCATCTTCCTCGATTCGCTTCGGCCTAATACAATATCAGCGGATAATCCAAGCACAACAACAGGATCTATGGGACAGCAGAACCTCGGTGTTTCTCAGCCTCAATATGAGCAAGATTCGATTCAGTTGGACTTCTCACAGCAATTGCCCATTGATTGGCTCCTAGGTCATCCAGAATACAACCCGAATAATATCAATGATCCATTCCCTGATATGGATATTCAAGAAGATGATCCTGATGTGGATATGGAAGAAGAAGACGATGTTATTGATCTGACGGGCTCTTCGCCTGACTGAGGCTCAAAAAGAAGTACACATGCGAAATAGACCTAGAACGGGGGGGTTTCTTCACGTACGATTAGCCGTCAGAATTATGACAATATCAAACAGTGTCCTCACATGAAAGTACGTGATTTCATATCATTGACTCGCATGAAAAGAATGATGAGACAATTCTTAAAGACCAAGCAACTTGAACCAGGCGATAAACGAGATGCGTTTATTATGAACTAAAGTTTTCAGCACCAGGATTCAATGTCCGTTTAGCTGGTCATTCCTCTTATAATGATACCAATCAGTAGTCCCGACTCCAGGAAGGCTTCACTTTGTAGAAACACTGTTGAGCTCGTTGAAAGAAAGCTCGGGCTGCTTGTCATTATCGAGCAACACAGCTGGATCAGGGATACAAAAGATCAGAATCGCCAATGCGATAAAAACACCATCAAGGCCAATAAAATACCCCTCAGTTTTCATCGACCTTTCATCCCAACCCTCAAGGAGTTCGACCGTTCAGTAGATGCATCGGATGTAGACAAACATGACGGATATGATAGTGGCGTAGATGACGAAGCGCTGACCCTTGGCGAGTTCGAGACCTCGGGTTCTCAAGACAAAGATCGCAAAAAGGATGCAAAAGCCAGTCATGCTGACTAGTTGGAAGATGATACCAGCGACCATAAGGTTGGCGCCTGGCTTGGTGTCTTTGCCTTTGTTGGCTGCCCCCGAAGCAAGACCGCCACCACCGGCCTGGATCAGAAGAGCCAGGACATCAACGACGAGGAAGATCCAGAGGTAGAGCTTGGGCCTGATGACAGAGTATGAGGTCCGACCGCTTCGATGAGATATCCCAGCGTGACGTAGATGGCAGCTGCGACAAAGATGGGAGCGACGACGAGGGTAGTGATCTGAAGAAGAAAAGTGATCTTGTTGTATGCGCATTTCGACGACCAAGTTCGGCCAATCCAGCCGATGAGCTCGATGTACGAAGAAATGGCTAGGAGGTACGAAGTGGCTTTTCGCTTCTGGAACGATGAAACGATGTGATAAATCCCCGTAGCGGCAAAGATGAGACAGAAGACGATTCCAGCTGGGGACATAGCCGTAGGCATTCTGAAGGCCTGGAATAAGGTCTTTACAGTCGTTTAGAAGATCGCCTCGGGCGTAGGGACCATCTGCTATTGACATGATGGCTTGGATGAAGAGTCAAGAATACGAGAAAGTCGACGGCCTGAAGAAGAGCGAAAACTCGAACCCCAGAGTCAGCCAGAATGAAGGGCGCTGCGGAGATGGATCTGCAACAGACTCCAGGACCAACAAGTCCCCCAGAGCTTCTGCTACTTTCCGAGTCATTCGCTGACCCAACACCGAGTCGTGTGTTACCCGCTTAAATTACAAGCATGGGGCCTGTTATCGGAGCTGACAGGGAAAGGGTGCGACGTTAGATCTTACGGTGTGAGAGTAAGTATGGAGACGACATCCTCGCTATGACCACGTAAAAGTGGCACAGATTAGTTTTGTGACATGTCGCTGACTCCTTTGTTGGTTCTATGTACTGGGGGTCAACAAATGCCGGCTTATGAGACATTTCTCGTCATGCATGCAGGTGAATACGACGATCATACTTTGCTACCTGATCTATGCTCACCAGTTATGGACTTCCTCCACAGAGACTTTCAATCCCACACGTGATATCTCGTACCTCGTAGTCCTTGTCAATGTAAAACCTGTATCTCCCTACCAACGCACATGTAAGAGCCATAAGTTCAGCCAGTGAAAACTTCTGACCGATGCAGCCTCGAGGACCGTGTAGAAACGTCAAGAATGCGTAGTTGTTTTTTGCGCCACCTGAGTTGGCTTGACCAGGTGTCATCCAGCGTTCAGGGTTGAAATCGTCTGCATCTGGGCCCCAGAGTTCGTGGGCTCTGTTGATGGCCCATGGACAGAGAATGACCATTGTTCCTTTGGGGACGAATGTTCCGAGGATTTGAGTGTCTTTGAGAGCATCGCGGACGGTGAAGTGGATTGGTGCGTAGAGCCGGAGTGATTCTTGGCAGACTGCGTGGAGATAGGAGAGGTTGTCGAGTTTCTTGGCGTCAACATAGTCAGTGAGACCATCAACATTCTGTCGGATCTGCTCTCGCAGACGGTCTTGAATATCATGGTTCCTTGCTAGAAGAAATATTGTCCAGGTCAACGCTGCAGCACTGGTCTCGTGCCCAGCAGCTAAAAAGGTCATCAAGCCCTTCATCCGTGAAATGACCAGACTCAAGCGCCGTAGAGATGATATCCGTAGATAGTTTCTCCTTAGCTGCCATCTGAACCTTCTTCGCGTTGATGAGTCTCTGAGACGTTTCTCTTGCGGCTTTTGAAGCTGCCAAAACGCCCATGTTTCTCTGGAATGAAAGGTAATCCGTAATTATGGATGGAAGAACAAGCTGAAGAACCGTCAAGAGCGTAGCACCGCGACTCTGCTTCACCATTGATCCATACATCTTCATCGTGTCTTCAATGCTGGGATCTGCAAGAGGCTTGCACTCGTGGCCCATTCCAGCAGAACCTATGATTTCCAGAGGCTCGGCTCGCCCAGTCAACAATGTCAATCTCTGAAGTTGACTTTTCTTTGAGCTCTCTTTCGATCCCATGGACTAGCTCTTGTGCCTTGCTCCAGAAGACTGGATATAGTTCATTGATGTGACGGAAGCTGAATGCCGGCATTAAGTTCTTCCTTTGCATCTGAGAGCGTCAGCTTTGGTCTCGTACTGGACGGATTAACATACCTTGTGAACATCTCCTTCTGACAGGAGCAGCCCATAACCCAAGATCTTGCCCACCATGGCGTGGAGGAGATGAGGCTTGACGTAGTCATAACTGTTCTGACCGAGCACCTCTTTGAGTCCCTAAGGGCTTGTGATGACGAGCCTTTCTTGATTAAAGAGATGCCTGCCTGGTCAGTATAACTCTTGCATAAGTGAAGATCACATACTTGTATCTGATCAATCCATTGTTTTCAATCGTCCTTGACCAATCTCTAAATGGCAATCCAGCAGGCTGACTTGTAGACTCTGCCCAATGTCCATTGATAAAGCTCGCGCCCTGCTACTGTCAGTGACATTCTCAGTTCTATCTTTCGATACACACCTTTGGCTGTGGCAGGTGCCTCAAGGTACTAAAGAACTGATGATACAAAAACACCAAGTAGAATGCCCAGACGCTCAAGAACGCCAGCAAATATTTGCCCATATAAAACGGAGCGTGTCGGATAGAATAATTCCTGTCGCAGATTATCCGAGTATAGATAGCAAAGGCGAGGGCACAAAGGGCCCAAGGCCAGTAATAAGAAAGAAAGACAGCAGTTTGTGCCATGGTGAGGATGATGTGGATGAGGAGGAAACCTCACTGAGCTGGGTATTTTATGTGCAGCCTTACCCACTTGAGCTCTGAGCAGGGGTAAGCAGGACCTTGTTTCGCGCACTGCCACTACGTGATTGGCTTACGAACACTTTATAGCGTATCTACAGTGAATGGTTCACTAAATTAGGCGGTATAAGATTTGCGCAATGGTTGAGTACAATTTGGCATCTTGATATTCTGAATCACGCTCTATAGCATACTATGCGGCTTCTCTCTTCTTAAATCGTAGCTTAAAACCAACAGGCGGCATCACAGCTTCTGTAACCCACTGACTCTCTGGCCGAACTCCGTTGTGCTCAGGAAGAAGCTCAATATCAAAACGATTCAGAATATGATATAAAATCATCTTCATCTCAAAGTCCACCAGAAACCGTCCAGGGCAAGCATGTTTTCCATGCCCGAAAGGAAGATAGGTTGAAGACGTTGATACAAACGATAGCGTCGGGTTAGTGTCTTTGCCATCGGGACCTGTCCTCGTATTTGAGAATCTGAAAGGGCAGAACTTCTCAGGGTGCTCGTAGATATCAGGATCTTGATGAACGGGATATGAGAGGATTGACATTGTTGAGCCATTAGGTAGAGTATGGCCATCTGGAGTCTTGATACCACCTGGTGCAATAACCTTGCGAATCATGGCTCTATTTCCAAAGCCATGTGTTCGCATCGATTCTCTGAGGATACTATCTGTTTGAATCATCTTGGAGACCGATGCTTTGTCAAAAACATCGTTGCTCTCTACAAGAACGTCTTCCATCTCCTTTCGGATGACTGCAATCGTATTGAACTCGGCATCTGACGCTGCAATGTTGATCAAAACGTTACTGATAGCAACCGCAGTCTGATGGAACAAGGCAAGGTTCGCAAGACAAAGCCGATCAGAGATCTGAGGCGGCGATACTTGTGCACCATGTTTGCTGATGGCATATCGCATCATCATCTGCAGATTGTCGGTCGGCTCTTCACACTTCACATAGAGCCCAGGGTTCAGTAGCTTCTTGGCCCTCTCCTCATAAAGTGGCTGAATATGCTTTTGAATCTTCCATCGTCTATAACTTGTTGGTAAAGTAACGAGAAATCCAAGGAGCGGCTTGAGAATTGATGGAGTGTAGATCAACAGTCCAGAGTTCAAGATGAACAAGTCTGCCAACGCCAACGAATCTTTCAGATACTCCTTATCGCGGCCTTGAGAATTAGTGTTGCAACAGTACTGAGCTCATCAATCATGGTATCAATGAACAACTCTGTAAGAGCAGATACCGCATTGGCACCAATGAGGTGGGACTCGTAGATCTCATGGAACTTTCTCCAGATTCGATCTTCCTCATGCTGCCCTTACTCTAACTAACCGCTTTACGAAATGGAGAGGATTTTATGAACTTGTCTTAATTCTGTGAAAACAATTCTACTCTAATATCACCAACAGCTCATAGCCTTTTCCATCGGCTTGAAAGCACTGAGCCTGAACAGTTCAGTCTCTGGGCGCTGCTGTAAAATGACAGGAAACCACCGAACCGGCCCAGACCAAGCAAGAAAAGAAATAACCCAAAAATACCCAGCAAGTCTCGCCAGGACCCGAGTAAACCTGTACCTCCAAAGTGGAAGAAACAAGTCACCAAACACATCCTCCAGCATCAGCCCAATCAACTGCGCACCGAAGAACTGGATCGCTCCGCTGTCTTTCGCAAACACTGCGCTGACCATGTCGCTTAGGACGTGAACCAAGCCAGATAATGCAAAAGCAAGTAGAATCTTTAAATACCGCGAGGGAAGCGAATAAGACTTGATGCCTCGTAGATTATTCTGTTGGCCTTGGTGCCAAAACGCGCTAAAGAATTAGCGCTCGTCCACTAAAATACACTGAAAAACTTACGACCAGAATTGTCGGAGACAGTACGACTCTGTCAATTCACCGAATATCGGTCTCTAATCTTTGACAGCTTTCGGATTCATTGTTACTGATGCTGCAGAGGTGAGAGAGTAACCGGCTTGGATGAAGCAGAAAATTGAAACGACTGTTGTGACGGTTGCCATGTACCGAACTTGCAGCTCTACCAGTGAAACTTCGCTAACACGGCGAAAGATGGACACGTAGTTTGGAGCCATGTACTGCTGATCGAGGCTCAACTGCGTCGTGATGCACATTTTGTGAACAAAATAGCAGAGAAGTACTTTGAGAAGATTGATACACACAAATGGTGTAGCAGCAGGCACGTATGTTGGGTCTTGAGAGTCAAAGTGGTAAATATTTCTGATCTCCCAGGGCGTGCCCAATCCTCTCATCGAGGACGCAACTTGTTGTCCAAAGACATATCGCTTGCGAAATTCCGCAATCGTCGATTGAGGTTCTTGACCTTTCTTCTCACGATCCTCAGCGTATGCAATTTTGCGCACCATCATGGGCTCAAAATACGTCAATGAGATTTGCGGAAATGCAGAGATAATAAGTCTCGATACCCATCCTGGCGGTTCGATAAAGTCTTCAAACATAGCGAGCGCAATGAATGTCGAGATGAGAAAGATTATGAACCTGATTGGGCGAAGGATTGATGTGCGAGATGTGAAGCCCGCGATGTAAATGAAGAAGAATTGCTGGGCTGTCGATATGGCCAGCGGGTGAAGATAGAGACGGCAAGCCATTGTTTCCCAGAACTGAGGGCATATAGAACCTACTGAAGGGCTGTAAACTCTCCTGAAGGACTATTTGACCTGCTAAAAGGCTGCTGGGCCTTGTGAGACTGTTGGCTCTAACCTTAGTATAGCTGATACTCGTACGAGAATTGCTGAGCTGTCACTGGGGCTCATGAAACACCTCTACAGGATTCATCGCTGTGAGCCATTTCATGACGCTCAACACCAGGAATACCAGCACGCAACTAACGCTGGTGTATGTCAGGGACTTATTTGTCAAGCGGTTGGATGGGGGCATGATGAACTCCACTGGCATATGACACGGACGGGCAGCTGGAAGTGCAGTCTTCTCGGTCTTCTGTCGTCGAGATATCGGTATCTAGCAATCCCCACGCAAATTAAGTAACACTTCACTCAAGCGAATCTGCACTCTGGCTTAGGGTAGTCTGGAAAGAATCGTCGACTACAATGGCTCTGAGCAATCTCACCGTTGGGGTGATCTGCTGCGTAGTGGTAGCCATCGTCGCCTTAGCCACCAGAAAGCAACCCGACGCAAGAGAACCACCATATGTCAAAGAGACTGTCCCGTACTTCAGTTACATCTACGGACTGTTAAAGCATGGCTTGCGATACTTTGATCTCGTCAGGTAAGTCTCGTGTAACTCTTGCCGACTGTCGCTAACCTCATCAGCGCCCAACAACCGCATCCAATCTTCACGATTGACATGTCGGGCAAAAAGAACTATATTGTGACGTCCACAGAACTTTTACAAGCTGTTCATCGCAACACGACTTCTCTTTCATTCAGCCCAGCCATGATCCCAGCGTTCCGTCGAATGGGGTTCGATGAGGCCGGCATTGAGCTCATCTTTCGCGATGCTCATACTGAGAATGGCATGTATGGCGAGATTCATAGAGTTCAGAAGGCCTCTTTGCTCCCGGGTACAGAGTCTCTTGATGAACTGTGCACACTCATTCGTACCAAACTGCTCAACATCGTCAATGAGCTCCCTTCAAGCAAGACAATCGATCTTTATGCTTGGGTTCAGGATCTGTTCATGAGAACAAACATTTCTGCTTGTTTTGGTGAGAATGATCCCTTCAGTCTTGATCCATCACTCAACTCAACATTTTGGTAGGAAGCCTGCTCTCAATTGCAAGAAAGTTGACTAACATGAACAGGGCCTGGGAAGCTAACATCAAGGTACTCCTCCTTGGAGTCCCTTCGTTCTTGAGCCCCAAGAAGCACTCCACAGCACAGAGAACTCGCAAAGAGCTCGTCGATGCAGTCCTAAAGTATCTCAACAATGACGGTCTGGATACTGCTTGCTTGTTCATCAAGGAGCTCAAGTCCAGATGCCAACAGCTTTCATCCACGCTGACCCAATGACCTGGGGTGCGGATGCGGATATCTTTGACCACACAAGATTCCTAGAGTCCAAGGTCCTCACTAAGGAGCAGAAGACCCGAAGGGCTGCCGCGTTCAGGCCATTTGGCGGTGGCAACACTCTCTGCCCTAGTCGTCACTTTGCATCCTATGAGGTCCTGACCTTTGTCGGAAGTGTTCTGCTGGGTTTTGACATGACGCCCACTACAGATTCCTTCAAAGTTCCACCAATGGATAGATCAAATCTCCCTTTGACGTCTCTCACGCCGGCTGGGGATATCAAGGTAAACCTGTTGAGGAGGGCTGGTTGGGGAGGGACTCAGTTTAATTAGGTGATACGTCATGAATGGTTGAAAGGAATATTTTTTAGGAATAAACCGTGAATCAATTTTCATATTGGACTTTCTGATGCACGTGATTGAATCTCGATCTCTTGGAGATCATTTGTTTCCAGCAAGCCTTCCTTGGCATAGGCTATTCACTGTAAGGTGGTGGCTCGCCGCGATTGTTGATACTAAATCCATAGTGCTTTGAAGTTTTTTTTAGCGGTATGGAAGTCCGAATCCTCAATAACGACTGACTTCCCTGCTATACCAACAACGGCTTCCCAAGGATGAAAATTGCTGGGCCCCTGAATCGACTTTATGTCAAGGGGTTTGAATGTCATGATGTTCACCCTGCCTGGAACCGTCATTGGAAAAGCATCTGATAAGCCTGAGAAGGGGTTGTCATCGTCTTGCAGGCTAAAGACAAGAATAGGGTCGCTAAAACGAAGTTCAAAAGCGAAGGGTAAATTATCCACTCCCCTCGGGCCGGAAGAGCTAACGTCAGTAGAGGAGTCATGGCCACCTTTGTCGGAGGTTCCTTTTCTCGACTGTCGATTGATTTCCTCGAGCTCAGTTTCCAGTAAGGACTCCGCGCTAGAATCCATCGTAGACGCAAGTTTGGGTCCCGTGCTAGCAACTAAAGCCCGTTTGCGATTTTCCAACTGAGTCAATATATGAGTTCTTACGGCCTTGAGCTGTGAAACAAGACTGACTGTTAGGTCATTCATGTGGCCGTTGAGGCGCTCCGATAGAGTATTTGCTGATGATAGAGCCTCTTCGGCTAATTCAAACTCCCTTCTGTTCTCACACGATCTTGCTAAGCCACAAAGAAGCCGAAGAAGTATATTCTCATCCGGGTGACCCGGGCTGGACGACCGAATATATTCGATCGCCCAAGTGAACAGTTTCATGGCAATTTCAGACTTTCCCATCAAAAGATAAACGTCCGCGCCACAGAAGCATATCGTAAAATATGCTTCAGCGAATTTCCCATGTATGCCAAAATGGTGTGTGTCGATGTGTTGCCAGAGTAATTCTAGACACCGATTAAACACACTGTAGAACCTGAAGACCTGACTTTTGTCGTGCAATGATTGAATGTGTTTCGAGAGACTGTAAGTTGCCTGAATGATCCAGGTGTCTCGGTCTTCCATGGTGGCAAGTCTCCATTGGCAGATGGAAGCATGGAGGGAGAATGACAATAGAGCAAGGTCATTTGCTGGCTTCTTAGTTTCAAGGAAGATTTTGCTTAGCTCATCAATAGCCTTGTTGAGTTTGATCTTGCTCTGGGCCAGGGCCTGTAGCTGCTTCCATGGGTCCCTATTTTCAGTATCTTACACATCGATCAGCTCCAGGTTGGATACAAGTGAGATGAGAATCGCGTAAGGGCCATATATTGAGCAAAGTGATATCAGAAGAGCTGAATCTTTACTCTTCATCGAGACTGATGCATAAAGCGAATTGAGCATGCTAAGAAGAGATTCGTTTGCTCCGTCTCTGGTCCAAGTCCAGACCCCAGAGTCAATTTCAAACTGAGAAAGTTCCGGCTAGTCGTTGGTGAAGTTTGCGGCAAATTCATCCAAAGGTATTATCCCACGTTGATGGAGAACACCCACGAGCTCAAGAGCCAGAGGAAACCCACTAAGAAGCTTGGCCGTGCGGCTGGCTGAATTTCTGACTTTGAATAGTTAGCAACGAACAAGGAAAAAGGAAAGTGTAAACTTGCCATCTGCTTCATATTCCATGTCGTTCTCGTAAGCTCTCCACAGAAGAAGCGACCGAGATGCCCGGGCTTCAAGATGCTCGACAAGGATTTGTTTGAGCCGCAGAGCTCTTGCCGTAACTTGATTTGTTGAAATAGCGCATAAAGAACCATGATTCATGTCCAGAAATGGTCCCAAAAGGCGTTTGTTCGGGATAGGGCCATTAGCGTTATCGATCACAGTCAACCAGTTCTTGTAAGGTGTTGTCCGAAGCCATTCTAGAACAAGCTGACGTGGCGGAGTCCTGTCTCTTCCCGCTCTAAATTCAGGGTTGTGCTCATGAATACGGTTTGAGCAACTTGAAAAGGACTCCTCTATGCTCTCTTCTGAGGATGCATCAATCCATAAGATCGCGGAGAATTTTCCACCTCGCTGTGCCACATACTCGCGAACCAGCTGTGTCTTGCCAGAGCCAGAAATGCCACACAGGGCACGCCTCTCCGCTGGGTTGTGGCCTCGAGACATTTGGCCATCTCCAAAAGTTCAGTTTCCCGTCCAAAGAAACGGTCTGTAGTCGGTGGAAGGTCACATAAGATGGTGCCGCAAAGGGTTGCCTCATTCGTCATGCTGGAGCTCGTCATCACTTTACCCGGGCCCAATTCGCAAATCACAGCTTACGCATACGCTGCGGCCATGGCAGCAGCATAAGGCTGCCACTGTTTGTTCTTGTGCTCGTCAGCATAGTCGCAAACGCCTCTGATCACACCAGCAGGTATGCGATTCATCGTCCCTGCAGCTTCCATCTCTAAGCCGATCACCCCATAGCGATCCCTTATCTCATTGCGCTTCAAGGTATTTTTCGTCACTTTGTCTCCAGACCCGATAGAACCATACCATACGCGAGTTCGCCTGTCGGTTGCCCGCTGCATCCTCTGGACAGGGGTGTCGACGCCATCATCGCCGATGTCGTAAAAAACATCCTTATCTTGACCAGGATCCGCAAACGTCCCTCTTGAGTGATTTTTGTCTTTAACTCTTTCATAAAATGGTATGAAGGCATCAGTATCATCCGGTGCTTTGATCTTGATGTTGCCAATAGCTGATCTGATGACTGTTTCTGTATTCTCTAGGACCCGGCCAGATTTCAGAAGCTGAAACCCCTCAGATGTCTCTTTCCCCAGATCGTACGCGACTAAACCTGCACTATCTCCTTCAGATAATCCAACAAGGACATCGCCAAGCCGTATATCAACTGGCGGTGTCTTTCTTAGATTTGGGAGACCTGCCGCAACTCCAACAAGAAGGCCGCACCAGAGGTTGGTGAAGAGCTTTTTGATTTGGCTGGCAAGGGCAGCTGCTGAACCAGTTCCATATTCTTGACCGGCTGGCAAGGTTGCTAGGACTACGTTATGGCCGTTGATGTCACCCGCCGAGAAGATATAGTCATCGCCTCGATTGACAGGGAATCTTCCATCATGGAGATTGTCAAGCATATGAAGAGCTGCCTGAGCCTCGATTTCCAAGGGAGCAATCCATGCTATAGTATGTAGCGCAAGATCAAGTTCTTTCATGTTGTGTCAGACTTATCGACCTGATTGATAGAGGTTGGACATGAATATAGATAGTAGACTTGTGATCGGCAAGCTTGAAAAGCAGCTAGGTGAAAGGTCCATGTTCCCCGCGTTTATGCTGCGTCCTGACAGGCAGCCCTATCTGGACTTTTCAACCCTTGGCTTTGGATATGACCAATGAGATCTTCAGTTTCATGCGGCTGACTAGGATGTAAGATGTAAGTCGGTTGGGAGCTGAGGTCGAGGCCCAAGGCAGCATGGAAAGTGACAGCACGTGATTCTCTTGCCTGGAAATCAACTTTGGCGTACCGAAGAGGATGCTTATGAAGTGGGTTTCATTCAATCAGAAGTTCAGAATACAGACCCTAGCAAAAGTGACCAGAAGGATGAAACGAGATGCGGCCAGGGGGCAGAGTCAGCTGCACCTTCAATTGGATGGCCAGGCGCCGGACCGAGTTAACCCGAATAGAAGACAAGAGGCAACAGAGGGGAAGTTCATAGCCTTGTCATCTCAACTCAAACACTGGCATTCCAGATCTCTCTGTCGAAATGGACTCTAGCCACTATTACTGCCTTCGCGAGCCAGCGCATGAAATACGGCTGCTCGATCTTCTCCCAGCAACTCCTTCAGGAGGCCTAAATGGCCGTGTACGAAGATTTAGCATAGGCAGTGCGCCTGCATTTGTTTCCGTTTCGCATGTCTGGGGAGACAAGAAAGCAGACCGGGCTATGTCCCTTGAGTCAGGCTGTGGAGTAAAGAACCTACAGATTTCTCTCAACCTGGAATCCTTTCTCGTCAACATGCTCTGCCATACACCTGAAACCCTGCCGCAAATCTGGGAATCCAACGAGAGGCTGTCGATGTGGATTGACATGATCTGCATCGATCAGCTGGACAATAATGAGAAGGCGTTGCAGATTCCGCTGATGCGAGATATCTACTCAAACGCGAGGTCAGTGGTTGTGTGGATTCACGAATACGACAGCTATTTGCGCTATGCCTTTCAGCACTTGCGTCGACTCAGTTCACATCATGCGGACGAAGAGATCCCGTTTGACCCTATGGGATGGGATGCGATTCGACGCCTCCTTGGTTGCGAGTGGTTCCATCGACGATGGGTGATTCAAGAATCCGTGCTTCCAAAGACCGCCGTCTTTCTTTGCGGGTCAGACTCAATTCCCATGGATGATGTGTTTCGGAGCATCGACATGGCTGTGAAGTCGTTACTTTCACGGCCACGCCTGATGAAGAAGCTCAAGCGTGGCAACACGGGCGAAGTACGGCCTGTTAGAGTGTTGAGAGAGCTCAGGCAAGCATTGGAAACAGATCAGAATCAGTTTGGTCTTTTCTGGATGATGGAGCATCTTCGTTTCACCAGAGCAACTTTTGCTCACGATCAGGTCTATTCGTTACTGGGAGTTTGCAACTCCCGGGAGGCTGCTGCAACTTCAGTTCGGTATGATCTCGAGCCCGAGGAGGTCTACAAGCGTTCAACCATCCTACATGCAGACATGCATGGCAACTTGGAGTTTCTTGGCCTCTGCGCACCTGAGCAGCGCGATACCCTCTGCTCTGGATCACCCGGGGCCCCAGTGTTGCGTCCTTTCGCGGGCCCTTCTTGGGTGCCAAACTGGCACTCACAGAGGCTGAGGCGCTGCTTAGGTCTCAGTCATATCGACCACGAGGAGAGCTTTCTTAATGCCTCTGAAGCAATTCCTTTCGACCCTTCATTTGAGGGGGAGCAGCTAACGGTCTCGGGAGTCTTGATTGATAGGATCAGTTCAATAGCTGATTTCTGTCCTCGCGATAGAGCACCTGACTTCTCGGATGCCAACTCAAAACTGTACCAGGAGTATCTGGATTTCTGGATGACTCCAGTGGATGAACCTTCACCGTATTCAAATGCCGTCAGTCGGGCAGAAGCCTTCATCCGAACTTTGAGCCTAGATGGGATTTACCTGGAGCCCGTACCCTCGCCTGATGATATTCCAACAATTTTCTACAACTGGTGCAGTGGCTCATCATTGTGTAAGCGGCTAGAAGCGTACGGTTTCAAGCCCAAAAGGAGTGGCACAGGACCCGGACAAAAGGCATTTATTATAATGAAACGCCTGGTGTCCTGGGATCCATTCATCACTTCCAAGAGCTACATTGGCCTTGGCCGGGAGGGTGCTGCGATTGGTGATGAAATTTGGCTCATTGGGGGCTGCAGTACCCCTATTTTATTGTCCCCTGGCACGGACGTCCCGCTCCGATATGAAGTGAAGGGGGAAGTTTTCCTTGATGGATTCATGTTTAAGGGGCAATTCGGGGAATCCATCCACCAGGACTCGAAAATTGAGCGAATTGTTCTCGTATAGCAGATGATGGATAGCTACCAGGATGAAACTTGGATTTGGGCGTACTTTAAGTAAAATCTCAAGGCCTGAAGATTGAAGAGACAGTTTGTTTTCTGATGGAATTTAGAAGCATCCTGGTGCACTGGTGTATTTCTAGGAATAAGCTCAGATAGCTATATAACCACGGAGAGCTTGTAACAACCTGTCCTTCTCGACTGGCAATAGCTTATGATCCTCCAACTTGACATTGAACTTCTCAGACTGCCTTATAATCCCCCGTCTAGTATTCACGCTCCAGCAATTACGTGACTTATGTGTCCGTCGTGAGGGTGGGTTTCATGCAGTGCGTCAAAGTATATTCCTATCAGCCAATAGTATACTGTTGAAATGAAGACTATACAAGCATAGTTACACTTTCTCTACGGTCGTTAGTGCGAAAGTCAAACGTATAATATCTTGGGATTTATGGCAAACATCAAAGAAATACGAACTGATCCAAATTTGAGGCATAGATCAAATCTAGTCCTCTGGACTATGCCCACAAACAAATAACTCCAACGTCTTTTCTCTTTAGCTTGACACGGATTCTCGGCATCTAGCTTGACTAAGTGTTTTATAATGCATGCGTAATCAATTATTCAGGAGTGACATTCAAGTCATCACCGAGATCGCCGCAGTCAGCGCACCGCAATACACCCCGCTTTTGCCGCATATCGTCTCCTCAGATAGTATAAAGTTTATGTCTCACCTCTTCAACTACATTTCGGTACCTCCATTACTTCATCTTAGATCTCACCAATCAACAACATGGCTGAACAACGACCCCCTTTCCCTCCTTACACCAGAGAGACTGCTCACGTAAAAGTCAAAGCGGCTCAAGATGGATGGAACACTCAGTAAGATCCCTCCACTCGGAAGCAAGCTTCTGACTCACATTCTCTTCAAGGGATCCAGCAAAGGTCAAGATGGCTTACACGCCTGACTCAATCTGGCGCAACCGAGATACTTTCGTCAAAGGCCGTGACCAAATTGAGAAATTTTTGAAAGACAAGTGGAATCGAGAGCACGACTATAGATTGCGCAAAGAGCTCTTTGCCTTCGATGACAATAAGGTAAGTCACATCTATCAGATGTAGCTCAAGCATCACAATTCTCTTGAATTCTCTGTGAGGTCTCATTCTGACGCTCGCAGATCGCCGTGCAGTTCTGGTATGAGTTTCGCGATGATGATGGGCAGTGGTGGCGATGCTATGGACTTGAAGACTGGACCTTTGATGAGAATGGCTTGATGAAGAAGAGGCAGATGAGCGGAAATAATGTCAAGATCAGTGAGGAGGATCGCTGGTTCAAAGACGGCGTCGACGTAAACACTGTCGAAATTGGACCAGAGCACTGGTAGTCGCTCTTCTGACTTTGCTTGCAGGTCCCCGGCTGAGGCATTAACAATTAATAGAAATCTCCAATCCATCTCTTGTTCGCTCAGTGATAGTCTGAAGTTCATTTCTTGCATAACATTTATCACCGCTGCGGTAGAGTTAAGATGATCATAGTTTGATAATGATAAGACATCACACACAGATAGTCATTATTATTCAATTGAGGCAGTTGCATCCAATCACTAGTCAGCATTCTGTTTTGTTCTGGGAGGGGGTTGTTTCGGCGAGTTTGACAAGGGGCCGAGAGATGAAACGTAGGATCGACCAAGGTCTTGCATAGATGATCTTGAAACACGGCTAGGGGCAGGGGCATCATTCAATATTCGTTCCCCATACATATATATCTAACTACCTCCTTCATGAGTTGTCGCTGACACCAACACCATCACCAAAATACATTTTTCAGATAGGGTCATAATGAGAAGACCTACTTCCATCCACCTGGTCCTTTTCATGGCCTCGGTAGTCACTGCAGCCGATTCTACATGTGCTGTATGAAACTCACCATCTTGTGATTCTCTAATACTGACGACGCGACAGATTGACTGCTTCCAAGGCCTCATCACGAATGGTCCTCCCGCAGGATGTAAAGAAGCAACGAACTATCTATGCTTCTGCGCAATGCCTACGCTGCAAGACAACTTTGTCCAATGCGCCGACAAGACTTGCGCCGATAAGAAGGATGGGGCTATGGCTTGGGCAAATGAGCTTTGTGGAAGTACGTATAATGACTCGCTGACGAAGTCCATGCTGACGATTTTCAGAACTTGGAAAGCCCATTGATCTTGGAGGCTCTGAGGGATTTCCCAAGACTGATGAGACTACGGCTGTCGATGCCCCAACTACCAGCGCCAATGGTGAGGTGAAGCCGACCACTGAAGTTGGAAAGACGACAAATGAGGTGCCTACTACCGCCACAGAGGCCAAGACAGAATCCAAGATTGCGGAGACTTCAAGTGACAAGACCTCTGCGGTCACTTCTGAGTCATCAGCTGGTGAAACAATCGCAACGTCGATCAAGACAACAGTCAGCAAACCGAAAGAAACGAATGACGCATCAGGCAGTGCAGCTGAAGCGACGTCTGATCAAACTAGCGATGACTCTGTTGTCACGATTACTGGAACTGCCGATACCGCTACTGCAACTCCGTCTCCGACCGACGGTTCCAACGTCGCCAATTCTGCAGGCCTCAACTTCTACGCTGCTGTTGGTGTTGCTGCCGCGTTTTGGCAATTACTGTAAAAGTGCACCGCTTGGTACAATTCCTTAGCATATTTTCACTGGTACATAGATGAATAGAAGCCCTTGCGTTGATCGCAATTATTTACCCGAAGCAATTAATCTAGAGCCGCGTTCATGAAACATTCCGTGTTTGGCGTTGAAAGGGATTTTACGATCATTGGCCAATTCTTCAAATAAATCACCTAATCTCGTTTCGTAAAATGCCATCAAAATGGAAGGATTCCCAGCTCCGGAAACAATTGGTAGAGCTTGGACATTTGGTTGAAATTACATGTTTGACACCAATGTTTTGAAACGCATTACGGGGCGGATTTCATGCACGGCGATCACCCGTTTTTCCAGCTGATGGTGTTTCAGCTTGTGATTCCCCAAATCGAACATGTGAGTATTTTGAGGCCATGTAATTGTAATTGTAACATATCCTTGAGATACATGTGAATCTCTACTTAATTGGCTATTCAACTAGTCAAGACTTCACATGGCAGGCAAGACATGCAAACTTCTCCAGACCTGTGATACGCGTGACCTCAAAGCTATTCTCTACAGGCAAATTCCAGAGCAATCATTCCCTCCCTTCTTAGGATCGCACTCATCCGACGGATCATCATAACAGTACAGACCCTTAGGACACTTCTCTCCGATGATTCCGCCGCATGTGTGCGGTTTCTTGGGCGCACAGATACCAGGCTTGTCACAAGCCATGCCGCAGTCACCAGGAGTCCGAGGATCATCAATACAGTGAGTGCCCTTCTTGCAGGGCGGAGGAGGCGTGGCGCGAAAACCTCCACAGGTTTGATACTCGTTTTTGAAGTAACACATGCCTGAGCATTTATTGACGTCTTTGCAGTTGGCAAGAATTGGCTTGCAGGTGGTGTCTTCAGGACAGGGCGCGATCTTGCGACCGCATTCTCGGCCTGAGGATTGAGAGGCGGCTGCGAGGCCGATGGAAGCGGCAATGAGGATATTCTGAAACAACATTGTGAAGTAATGGGAAGAGTGAAATTGATGATCAATCAATATTCTTGCGGGGAAGTCGGCAGTTATAAGTTTCTAAATAAGCTTAATCAATTCGAATCAGTCTATCCGTAGGACTGATCCGTTCATTCACCCGCTTTACTTAACCGTGATTACAGTACCACGAGTAAATGAACGCCACCTCGTATAACCACTTTCAATAGTACAAGCCATGACGCAGTACCAACATCACTGCACTTGAGAAAACCTCAGCTGAAAAGGAATGCCCAGTGGTGATCCATGCCAAAGAGATGATTTGCCAATTTTAGAACACGCGGTCTCAGGGCACGACGCCTCATTTTGGGCCGCTTTGCGCTATGATCTTCAAGGGCCATTCCAGACCCGCCCATTCTTACGTTGAGCTTGACATTGTATGAAGAAGAAGATACGTAATAGATCCTTTGAGTTGAGAAGTTGATTGAAAGGAGGCATGGGATCGATGCAACAGTCAGCTGACGGCTCGTCGGGAAGGATACCATCCTGACACATCAGGTCAGCTTACGGGCTTGTCCAAAGAGACAATGTGGCAGTAATAAATGCCACCTATTGGGCCAACTTTCCTTTTAATACCGCTGTAAAATTACGGAGGATCGGACGACGAAAGCGATAGTCCGATGCCACCTGAGATCCTCGGCAACATGAGTGAAACACTACATGCTGAGAAACTGTCCAAAGATCGCACAAGGAGCCACAAACACATCACAATTTCATTCTGATTATCTATGCCATAAATAGAACGCTTTTACTTTATGTGCCTTCTGCTACCATAGGCCTGCTAGTGAGCTTCGAAGTGTCCTGACTCCAGTGGTAGGCTCTCGAGGTCTCTTTTAAGGTCTATTATGAGAGAAAGTAAATATGAACTTGTTCCTTCCTGTACAAGATGCAAGGGGCTGGTGCCTGATTATTGCGAGAATCATCTTTCTTCATTCTTCGTGCTTGTTGCCTAAAGTATATTAGAGAATCAAGGTTCTGCCAATCCCCTGGCTCGCTATATCTTGTTTTGATATGATAAGCTTTGCCAGGTTTACGGTTTTACCAAAACGTATAAACCAGCCAGTAGGAAGATCTTGAGCGCAATTGGACTCGTTGTCCCTTGGCTTCAGAAAGCTTTTTGACATGGTCATTGGCCAGTCTACGGATTTGTTTCCTAGCTCATTCACCCCGAGCACTTCCGTTATGTTTGATGCCTGCTGGTGGGCTGTCTTCTCACTGCTGTAGATTTTGGAGGATCTTGACATCGTGGGTACTTTTCTTGTGCTCTTTCAGTAGGCGGGCTTGGTCGGGTTTAAATTGAATGCAAACATCCTTCCCCTTGTCGCTCAGATGCAGATTAGCGGCACAGGTAGTGCCATAGTTTTCACATAAGGCTAAAAGTCGAGGGGCTTTCTTTTGCCAAATGTCGATGATTTTACCCCCCCAGGGTTCCTTGAGAAGATCGTCCAGCGCGTCCAGGGAGGAGAGACTCGGCACGCCGCACCAGCAACAGTTGTTTGAGTCTAGGGGTAATCGCTCCAATTTGATGTTGAGTCACTCAGGAGTATGTTAGTCATTCACAAGTCTCCAGTCTCTCTCCTCCGCCCGACTGCTGAAGGATAGCACTAGATCGACCTCTCTTCCGCTTCAGTAATTTGACGAAGCACTTCTACTCCGTGATTCGTTGCTCTTTTTATCGTGAGCATTGCGGTATCGCACGGGATGTTGATGACGAGTTCGTTGAAGCTCGGTGCTCCGTTGTGTTGCGACGGTTCTCATGTAATTTGCGAGCACTTTTCTCGGTAGAGGTGTGCATCTGGCTTGCTGTCGCATTTGGGTTGGTCTTAGCAGACACGCACATCTTGACGAGCGGTGTTTCTTTGCGTTATGATAGCGACAATGTGCTGTTCAGGAGCTCCTGTATTCTCGATTGGTGAAGTTTGCTAAAAAAGAATTTCGACTACCACCGAGGTTCCAGAGAGTGATAGCGGCTCTCACGGTTCCTTCCCAGGCACTCTCGACGTCCTTTTTGTCGACACCAGGCCATTCACCCGAGCAATGCCTCTGGTCTCCAAGCATATCTGCGAGGTCAACCTCAAAATAAAGACTTAGATATGCTCAGTCTATTGATCTCCAACCCTTTTTGCAAAGCCGTAGTCATAAGAATGTAGTAGATTGTGACTCCTTTGTGGCAATTCTTAGTTCAGAGTGGAGACTGAGAGTTGGGCACATTGAGCAGCTTTTAGGACGCAGTTGCGAAGATCCAAAATGAGCACTGCTCTTCGGCATCGACTGTATCAGTGCTTCACTCTGTATCATCTCTGCGGCTTGGCCTTGTAAGCTTGTCGGCAGTACATCCCATCCTTCGTCCATTCACACAGCGATCAAATGGGCGGCTGCCTCCTTACTGAGGCCTATGAGAAGGTGCAATAGCTTTATAAGGTCTGGTATCTAAGACCCTAATGGCTGCCACGCTTCACCATGCGCGCTGTGGCCCAATGGGCCACGGCAACCATCTATTTTCTTTTGTCCTTTTTTGCAATCATGCTCAGGTTCGAAATTGTGCATTATAATGTTTCGAGTCTTTCTACTGGCTCAGATTTCTTGGTTCTCTTTGTATGCAGACTATAATCCGGTTTACGTGGTAAGATGTTGTCTGTCGGCGCTTCACTGTGCTGGTCATGGCGAACATGTCTTTTTCTTTCTACCACTTACTGGAACTCTATCCTGTAATCCTCAAGTTCGAAAAATGACCGGCGCACTTGTCCTTCATGGGTTGCTTTCTGATTTTTGACTTCAATATGTTATAGGTCAGGTTACATAGTAAGGTGGTTGTCTGCCGACGGTTCACCATGCAAGTCATGGTCTATTGGTCATGGCGAACATTGTGTATTTTTTTTAATTTTTATTTTATTTTATTATGTATGTCAACTTTATTCTCCAGCTTCTGGGTTCGAGAACTATGTGAGATCCTGGGTGTTATGGAGGTTCAAATGCTAGTGACAAGCTATAGTCGGGGCTACTGGTAAGATATTTATCTGCCGACGGTTCACCATGCTAGCTGTGGCCTAATGGTCACAGTGATTCATTGTGTTCTTTTTTAAAATTTTGTCGGACTCTCATTAGAAACTGTATTCTGTAGATCTCTGGTTCGAAAACTGGGCTCGTTTTCCCGACATTTCTACGGACTATTGTCTTATAGTTCAGGTTACGTAGTAAGCCCTTGTCTGCCGACGGTTCACCATGCTAGCCGTGGCCTAATGGTCACGGTGAACATTGTGTCTTTTTTGTTTTTGCTTTTCGCGCCCCAATAAAGAAAAGGCTTCCTGGAGTCACTCTGTTCAACTCCCCGCATCAGTGATTCTTTGCCATCGCTCTCCCAATTCTCCAGCTACAGAAAATGTCCTCCTGTTCTTCTCACCAACAAGAGGGGGCTGGTAGTAGCAGATGTGTTCTCCTCTTACTTTCGCCAATCCTCACGGCAGAACTCACCCGATCATTCCGAATGCTTCTTTCACCTGTTGGTCTTCTTTCTTCAGTCTTCTTCCTTCTTCAGTCTTTTATGGCCAAGTTCAACACATACCCGTGTTTGTCCATTAGTGGAGGCACGAAGTTGGGGGGCGTGCCACTAGAGCCATCTTCCGCCCCGCTTGGCGACGATCTCCCGTGGACTGACGGGGTCACGTGAAGCCCGAAGATACCTTGCGCACCATTTTTCTTCGACCACGTCAAAACTCACTCCTCTTTTACTTCTTCGTGCTGTTTTTCCAACAGCTCTGCTCAAACGTTCTCAGAATTTGGTAAGCAGCACTGTTAGTACTGGTCTTGTCAGCCACAAGTGGCTCATCAACCGCGCCCCTTTCGTCCCTTCCCCTCCTTCCCCTGTCGGTGCTCCTTCTCCCAGCTCTCAACGCAAGAAGGAGCAACTTCCACAACAACACCAGGCGTACTCCACCACCTTCCTCACGACATGATTGTCCATACGTGTATAAACCAAAAATACAGACACTGTTTCCAACAATTACCGGAGCGGTGGCTAGGTGGTTAAAGCATGGTGAACCGTTTAGCAGACGTGAATCCAAGATCCGCCGGTTCGACTCCGGTCCGCTCTGTCTGGGTGGGAGTTGCAGACCCGGTAATTGTCCCCTGGACCACTCGGGGGTAAATCCTGTTCGCTCGGCGTTCATGGGGGATTAGTAGGCACGCCCAGTGCTTTGCGAACCTTTTTTTTGCTGCGAATGGCTTCAGAAAGGGGCGCAACCATAAGCACAGACTTCCCCTTTTTTGTTCTTCTGTGATTGACAAAAGTGATGTTGAATGGCTTGAGATATGGTCAATCTGATTTTGTAACCCCCTGATTGTCGAGTTGCGTTGTCGTGGCGCTGTTCTTTGACTCGATCCTCAATACCCCTTAACCTGGGTGAGGCGGTCGAAGCGACAAACTAAACGCCGAGAACACATGCTTCCCCAACGCTTCGAAAATTCGAAAATTCGCTTCAAATGCTTCTCAGAGAGTCAATCTCAATCATAGAAACGTCAAATAAGACATGAACCCATCGTAGATTGAGTTATGGATGCTACAGGTTTCGTCCCTGGAACTCCGGCCTACCAGCTTGGAACTTGACATGCTCCCAGCCAATGGCTCTCATACCGCCACTTCAGGCTACAAGGGAAACCATTATGCTCAAATTATGAGAATCGGCCCTAAAGTCAGTTGTTACTGGAGCAGCTTGCATTTCCTCTCCCTTGGTCAACGTGCTTGACACAGTCGTTCTTTGTAGTTCATGAAGCCATTAAATCTCAGCAGTACGACTCATTTATGGAGAATCTGCGCACACTAATACCAACCTAAGGTGTCCACCAAGAGAGTCACATTTGCAGCTTGGAAGATTGAATGTTGCAGCTGTTCGTCGCACACCATGTTCACTTGGCAAAGTCACTAGACAACATACAAGCTCACAAGCATCGTTCTCAATTAAGCACAAGTGGGATTCCACTGCTCTAGTCCCAGCGTCACTTCTCGCATTATGCAGATAAGTAAAGTTTCCATTTTGTAGCAATACCAGCTTTGGACCAACGGTGAATACTCATGCTCACTCAGTTGAGGCTGCGACAAGACCACTGAATCATCAGCATACGCCACGAAGATTAATATGCCAATTGCCAAATGATACAGTTAACTTGGGGATGACTGCGGCCTATAAGGTTA